>JAPYZI010007343.1:0-10795 GCA_030523105.1 Ophioninae sp. A BG-2022a
CACTTGAAAAATGGCTAAAAAAAACGCAAAGGGGTATGTATGGAAAAATTTGCAAAAATCGATGGTCCAACTTTGAAATTCTGCCAAAAATCGAAAAACAATCGGACATTAATGATTAAAAAAGCATTTTGAAGGGAAAATCATACCGAAGAGATCAAGCAGAAAGTGGAGCATCAAATCCCAAAGGAAAAAAAGTTATCGATGATTTAGTGAAAAAACGTATTTTGCCCAAAAATCGAAAAAAATTTTTGATTTTTAATATTTTTTTTAATGGTCTATTTTGATGTATTTTTATCCCCTGAGTACGAATCTGCCGTTTATTTCCCCCAAAACTCAAAATTTCCATGAAAAAAACGCAAAAAACGTTCTAAAAACGTCTGGAAAGAAAAGTTAAAGATAGAAAGATACTTTTGAGCAGCCCTGTACACACAAAGCTCGAAGTACCTACAAAGGAGCCAACCGCGACGAAATATTCGCGAACACTTTAATCCGAGAAGCGTAAGGAGAACGTTATAGAGCACATGCTATAACTCGGATTGGCGAGGTGCCGCGACAGTTGAGAGGACCTTGTATTCGAGAGGAAGCCCATAAGAAAATTACTTTTGAAGGAGCAAAGGGTGTCCGGGAAGAAGTGAACGAGAAAAAAATAAGAAATAAAAAAAGAAGAAAAAAGTGAAGAACGAAGGGGTGAGAAAATCTCTCAGGAAAATTCTGTTTTTATCTTGCATGGTGTGTCGTCACTTCAGATATTGGCTTTAGATCGAATCGATTCGCGATCGATCGTCACGAATTTCCATCGCGAAGGAAATTCCACTTTTTTTTTTATCTTTTGCACGTTTGGCCGCAAAAAATGGAAAATAAAAAATAAAAAATGAGAAAATGAAAGATAAAAAAATGGCAAATGAAAAACCTAAAAATTACAAAATGAAAAATAAAAAAATGACGAATGAAAAACCTTGAAATAACAAAATGAAAAATGAAAAATCAGAAAATGAAAATAAAAAAATGGCAAATGCAAAACCTAAAAATAACAAAATGAAAATAAAAAAATGGCAAATGAAAAACCTAAAAATAACAAAATGAAAAATGAAAAATCAGAAAATGGAAATGTAAAAAATGACAAATGAAAAGCCGAAAAAAAATGAAAAAAAAAAAAAAAAACGTACGTCGAAATGATTGGGTCACGAAAGGTGGAGAAACGTCGTGGTTTAACCTGCCAGGAGAAACGGAGCGGAGGCTAGCTGCGTTTTTATTGATCAGAGCAGTCTCGCCAGGTGAACCACGCCCTGGCTTCCACCAATTAAATAGAACGTTTTGTTCCAAGACTCCCGGCGCACGCAATTCGTAACTCCTGCGTTTTTTCTTCTCCCCTCGTCTCCTCTCTTTTTATTTTCGGACCGAAAATAGCTCGATCTTATTCGCGGGAATGGAAATCTCGGATGGGGTTGGCACGCGATACGATTTCAGTCGCGGAGAAGTGGAGTTTTAATGGAACAACGTGGGGGTGTATTATAAAAATAATATTAATAATTTGCATTTCTTGTATTATGCATTTATATGGAAAAAAAAATAATTTAAAAAGATCCTTTCATTTTATGTGACAAAAATGAAAAATTAATTATAATTTAATTACTTAAATTTTATATCTTATATTTAATTACTATTATATATAATCAACAAATAAATAATATTATTCAATGTATAACTCAAGTTATTTAATATATAATTACATAATATTATATTCAATTACCTAAACATCATATCATCAAGATTTGGGACTAATTAAATAATATATATATAACATTTCCGGATAATTATTAATAAAAATTTAATTAATTTAAATCGACTAAAAATTAAATTAAAAAATTGAACAATTTTTATTATCTTCGAAATTTTCATGAAATTTCGTAATGAACGTAAATCGTAAATGTGTAATTGACAAAACTTCAGTAATAATTGAAGTCAAATACCGTCGAGTTTGATTTCAATGATTATTTAAAATAGAAAATAAATGTTTTTCAATAAAATTGTATTATTAAATTCACTGTTCGTAAGATAAAAATTTCATAACGCGATCTGGATTCGTAAATCGTGGATATCCAATTTTGGAAAAAATTTTTTGATTGACTTTCAGGTGTGTCAACTATTGTTGATAAAGTGGATAATCGACAATGAAAAAATATAGTTCTAGGCTTGTCAGACCGCGAATAAAAATATTCGTTTTTCATCACAGCTGAGGATTTGCAGCGTCATAACGCGTTCATAAATTTCAGGTTATCTGGAGATCCGATAGAGGCTAATTTATTTATGGAGCCACGCGGTTTTGCTCTCTCGACCCTTGCCGGGGTTGGACGCAACTACGAGAACAGGGTGCTGGGAGGAGGAGGAAAAAAAAGGGGAAGAAAGAGAAGAGAGAAAAAAAAAAGGAATACATCGGAGAGGGTTGGTCGAGCCGAATGAGTCACGTGCCATCTGCCCCCGAACGCCCCCGTTCTGTTATGACGGGGAACTATATCTCTTTTGCCCCGTTATCTCCGTTTCGCGATAACGGGCGAATCGATCTCTCGTTCGATTTTAAACTCGATAAGGAAATTCCATTTGAATCGAATAACCCCCTCGTTTTCATAATCACAGCATAATACGAACCAAAGTTTCGATTCTCCGTTCGAAACTCCGTTCAAAAAGCACTTTTTACGAAATTCTTCCCTTAAGGGGGTAAAAAATATTAAACCAAAGTTGCGGGTTTGGGTTGAATAAAAATTAGGTATTTTTGAGGTTATGTATCGATCAAGCTTCGTGCCCATACGATTGGGTGAAAATTACGAATCGAGTAGAACAGGATTTTTGGGAAATTAGACTTTAAGGGGGATGAAACGGTGAGTGCAAGTTAGAGTAAGAATCATTAAAGTTTTTGGTCAGATATATTTATTCGTATATTCAGAATGGCTCAGGACTTGTTTGAGACCCTATTCGTAAGGGCTTCATTGAAGGTTTATTGGTAAAGGCTTTTTTAAGAATTTTTTTATAATTAAATATGTGAAAATTGATGTATGAGGCGTTATTTAAGTTGTCTATTTTTTGAGGTTTTATTTAGAAGGGCTTATTACAAGGCTTTATTTATTTAAATATATTTTTTGACGTTTTATTTATAAAGGCTTATTTACGATTTTACTGATAAAATCTTTTTTTAACGGACTTGTTTGAGGCCCTATTCGTAAGGGCTTAATTGAAGGCTTATTGGTAAAAGCTTTTTTAAGAATTTGTTTATAATTAAATATGTGAAAATTGATGTATGAGGCGTTATTTAAGTTGGAATTTGTTTATAATTAAATATGTGAAAATTGATGTATGAGGCGTTATTTAAGTTGCCTATTTTTTGAGGTTTTATTTATAAGGGCTTATTACCAGGCTTTATTTATAAGATATATATTTTTTAACGTTTTATTTATAAAGGCTTATTTACGATTTTATTGATAAAATCTTGTTTTAACGGTCCCGTATTAAGGCACGTATTGTTACAAATATGTAAATAACTACAGGTGATAAAACGTCAAAACGACCATTGGCGATACCCGTATTCGGGAACGCCGCGTCAAGATCCCGTTAAGGTCGGACAGCGAAGTTGAAAAGAAACGGATCGATAGTCCTTTGGTGGGTCGTAGAGTGGCACGAGTGCGAGGAAACTCCGAGAGAGGCGAAGAGAAGTTGGGTCTCGCGTAACGTCTGACTTGCTCGGACTCGCCAGTGGAAAAAGAACCCTTGAATTATACGGATGGCAAAGCCACGCGACTCGAGACTCCCAGCACACGCGTCGTTTCGAGTACACACGTATGAAAAAATTGAAAAAAAAGAAAAAAATGGCGACCTATCGAGGCAAGTTTCACAGTACTCGCGACGGTGCAGGAGAAACGCTACCGCGTACCAGAAAATTATGGCAATGACGATACACGTGCAACGCTAAAAATACGATGGAACTGGTGGCACGATGGGCCGCGAAAGTACCTTCGTTAAAACGCACGTGAACGAACTCGAGGAACCCACAGGGTGAAACAACAGCCACCCCCGTGACTCGTGCCACAACTCCTCGAAAACACGACACGCGCCCTTTCTCCGGTATCCATTAAGGACGATAGACCGATCCCAGGCACGAATGTTCCATGCCCTTTCGACCGGTTCAAGTACACATTTCTCAGTCTCTATTTCTCTCTCTCTCTCTCTTTGTTTCTGGACAGTTTTATCGACGCCCCAATCATTTTTGCGACAATGGTGATCAATTGAGAAATAATTGTACACTGTGGTGCAAGGTGCACTAATTCTTCGTTTGATTCAGTTGTATTAAGTATTCTTTAGATGATACTAGGTACTAAGTATTTCTGATTCTAAGTACGGTATTAGCTAAAACTATTGATTCCAAATCGGAGTTGTTTCTGATTTTGAGTATTTCTTGTTCTAAGTATTTTTGATTTTGAGGATTTCTGATTCTAAGTATTTCTGTATTGAAGTATTCACGATTCTTAGTATTTCTGATTTTTAATATTTCTGAATGCTAAGTATTTCTGAATTCTAAGTATTCCTGAATTCTAAGTATTCCTGAATTCTAAGTATTCCTGAATTCTAAGTATTTCTTAATTCTAAGTATTTCTGAATCCTAAGTATTTCTTAATTCTAAGTATTTCTGAATTCTAAGTATTTCTTGTACCGTTATAAGATTCCAATTCTCATGAAATGAGACTCCAGTTCTTATAAAACCCGCTAATACTTGGCAAAACGTACTCAACGTATGAAACCAAAGAGCAAACCCAAAATTTTCCCTAAAAGTGCCAGAGCCGATACCAAATTACTAGACGTAAGTACTTTGTTGTTGATTTTCAGGATTGAACGAAAAAAAAAAAAAAAAAAAATGAAAATAAAAAAGTGAACTCGAGGGGGCAAATTGAAACGATAGGGCAACCGGCTCGTTTCCCTCGGGCTACGCAATTTTCGATAATAAGCATGATCAAGGCAATGTCTGCACACGAGGCTGATGCGCGTAAAAGAGAACCGATTTGGATGTTCGCCTTGGTGGTGTACATCAGCAGCACGAGCCGTACATAAAGGCTCGTTTGACTTCAAAGCGATTCGAGTGTCGCTAACTAAACTCCCGGGGATCTCACCCTTCCAGTCCTGATCATCCCTCTTCGTTCATAACGCGATCCTACCATGGACTATGTTCCAACCTAACCTCCAAACTTTCCAATACCCATAAACGTACGTGCGTCAACGAGTGTACTCAAAAGTTTGCCTTTTCCAATCCGAGTCCATTTCGTGATTAAGTGTAAACTTGTGAAGTTGCCCGACGAGTAAATAACGCGCCACTGACGTCCAGGATACGTCGTGTATATTTATATATACAGGGTGACCGCTTTAACTCGACCAGCAAAAAAAGTCCCTTTTCCATTATAAAAAAGACGAAAAACAATGTCATGATATTTTCTACTGACTTTGGAAGTTTCATTCAATGCTGAGTTTGGGTTTGTTTGGGTTTGTTTGGAACAATTTTAAAAAATTCCCTTTCCTTTATTGAAACGCGAAAAAAAAATGTAATTCAGTGGTGAAAAATCCATTTCCATCAAGGCCACGATTTGGGTGTTCTCAAGGTCATCAATGATTTTTCCAATGAGAATTTTTTGTTGTTGTTGAAACAGTAGGCTATTTGGATTGGTCACTTTGAACGGTGTTTGCCACCCTGTATATGTTTGTCGTATCACCGAGTCCCTGTAGTAACCAACTACGAAGTAAATAAACTCGAGGCAGGCTTTGGCACACCCTCTCTTCCTTCAGGCACGTCGAGGGTGGCAAAACCAGCAACATCTCCTGATCCCATTGTCAAGAGCCAAGGGCGGAAGTCCTCAGCGATTTGTACGATCGGCGAACCTGGTCGAGTCGTTTTGCTCGTCAAAACTTAGCCTCCTGACTACCCCAATATTGGACAATCTGCAATGTTCCTTACCTTTTTACGAGCTATTCTGAAAGATCGTCAAAATGGGACGAAAACTCGGTGACTTTCAATATTAACATTAACAAATATTTTTATCGATCAAAGTGAATGATCAGTCGATTGGATCGCAAGAATCCTCCGAATTTTTGTTTGGGTTTATTTCGGTTGAAGAATCCTCCGAATTTTTGTTTGGGTTTGTTAGGTTGAAGAATCCTTCGAATTTTTATTTATTTGGGTTTGTTTGGGTTTGTTAGATTGAAGAATCCTCCGAATTTTTGTTTATTTGGGTTTGTTTGGGTTTGTTAGGTTGAAGAGTCCTCCGAATTTTTATTTATTTGGGTTTGTTTGGGTTTGTTAGGTTGAAGAATCCTCCGACTTTTGTTTATTTGGGTTTGTTTGGGTTTGTTAGGTTGAAGAATCCTCCAAATTTTTATTTATTTGGATTTGTTTGGGTTTGTTAGGTTGAAGAATCCTCCGAATTTTTGTTTGTTTGGGTTTGTTTGGGTTTGATAAGTTAAAGAATCCTCCGAAATTTTTTTATGACATCCGAACACAGTAAAATTCGTTTTAAGGAGCTGAGTAACTTCATCCGAGTTCAGAGCGAAGTATATCCTAAGTGGAGAGTCGGATGTTGCGCGAAGCCGAGGCAAACGAGACGGTCCTGTAAATGCGATAAGTTTGAGCCAAGAGAGAAAGAGAGAGAGAGAGAGAGAGCGAGCGAGACTCATCAAAGTGGCAAAGGGAATGAAAATGTGTAGGGTGTTGTCGGATCGTGAAAAGAGAGAGAACGAAACGAGAGAGGAATTCCGGACTGTTGGTCGAGGTATCGAGTTTCTAATGGCGCAAGTCAAGCCGTGGTTGGGTTCGAAACGGCTCGAAGGGAAAAACGTATGCCGCTGGTAATAGAGGGGAAGAAAAAAAACCTTCCGAGCAAAAAAGGGAGCCAGCCAAAATAACGCGCAAGTTCATCGTACACTTTTATGGTGCCTGTGTACCATCCTGTACAACGGTACACTCACTTTCCTAACCTTAATTGCACCAGCGAATTTCTATCTTCCTTCGAAGAGGAAGAAATCACTGGGAAATTTATTGTTTCCCATTGGCTGCTCGAATGGTTTATACGTGCTCGTTCCTCATCATCAGTGAACTTTCGACCAGCCCAGATTTTTCGGAGGCCTGTAGGGCTTGACCAAAACAAAGTTTATCGCAATTATCTTTTTTGAAAAAAAAAATAGACATTGTTGGAAAATCATAAAATCGGGTTAAATTGAGAATCCAAAACACCCTTTAATTACGTGTTCGTATTAATGTTTATATTGACCTCTGGCCTTAAAAAATGATCAACTAATTTTTTATTGTTATTTTTTTTTGGGTAATTATTGATTGATACTAGTTAATAATTATTATATATTAATAATTATAATTATATGGATGCTCCTATCGATAATTATTATTGAGATTATAATTCCTGGATTCATTAATTGTTATAAATCAAAGTTATTAATAGTAATTATTACGATAATTGTTCCTGAAAGAAAATAATTCGTTTTTTTACATTTTTTATATGTGTAAATACTTATTTTTTACATATAAAAAATATACAAATAAAAATGCAATTAACATTTGTAAAAACAAATGGGGATATTCCGGTAGATAAAAGAAATCAATTTTTGAAAATCCATTTTTGATGCTCGCTTAACAAACATTTTAATAAAAATAATCGATTATTTAAATTTCATTGTTTTTAATGTTTTTTTTTGAGGGTGTTGGAAAACCTGATTCTTTTTGGTCAGGGAGATGAGAAAATATTATTTTCCTCGAAAGATACAATCGGTGAATTCGTTACTTTTTGTCCATTAGAGTTATTACGACGCGGAATTAAGGGAGTTCTCTTGAGCTCGGGTATGAAAAGAACTACCGTGTTTCGTGATCGGTTACTCGATGAACGTTCGTGGACCTTCGTGCTCTCTCTATACCTCGCATTATCAGAGAGATTGGCCGAGACGAAAAAGCTCTGCCAAAAAAGAAAGGTTCCCATAGTCACGGGAGCGAGAAGCGTTCCCATAGCCTCCGGGGCAGAAAGGCATCTGCATGTGGCGGTTCTCTTTTGTACCGAGCCAGCCTTTCAGTTGCATCATAGCGCCTCAAGGTTTAAAAAAAAAAAATAATAATATAACGCTACGTATCCGTTCAGCTTCGTAATTAAAAAAGATCGAAGCAATTCTGGATCAAGGCTTCTACTTTTGCAGGATTCTACTTTTGCAGCTTGAACAAAGATCGATTTTTTAAAATTTTATATATATATTTTATTGTAATGGAAATATTTTTGAAAATTTTGTTTTGTGGTTTTGAAAAAAAAATATTGACGTAGGCTTTTTTGGACTTAATAAAAAAAACTCATGAAATATATCAAAATATTTTTTAATTATACATTTTATGTATAATTAAAAAATATTTTAATACTTCTGACATGTAAAAATAGCATTTAAATATTCAAGGCACCCGAAACATAAAAACTTTGAATTTCCTGGTTCGATTTATTTATAGGAATATTTATTTGTTTATTGATAAATTATTCGTATTTATTTATAGAATTTTTAAATGCACTTTCAAGAGTAACGAAATTCCGACGAAAGGAAAACGAAGATAAAATAATTGCATGTTTTATCACTGCTATTTTTCACTGCAGTAAAAAAAATTATGAATAAACAAAATTATTCATTTTTCTTCGAATTTTAACTTTTTTTCGAAGTAGAAACTTGCCTCATGGCATACTTGGTGCCTGCCTCAATTCCAGGACATTTTCAGCGCTGAAAAATCGCTCGAGCGTTACGTTACACCTGTCACGTTTGCGTTGCGCATCAGAATTAATGAACGACCAAGGTTAACTCTCCGGCAGCATCAGAATGGGAATCCAGGTGTTGCAACACGCTCCAGATTGCCGGGACAATTGATCACAATTCTATCCGCGTCTTCAAGAATAAGCGCGAGAGGATATTTGAAAAAAAAATACGAGAAGAAAGGACAAAAAGTGATTTCGTAATCGTTATTGAACGGTGTTGTATGACTTGCAAAAAGAGCGACGTTCCTTCAGCGCTACGATTCTTTCGGAGACCCGCCGGCAATGATTACGATATTACGGGTTGGTGATTCAACGGCGGATCAATGAATAAAGCAAATGGCAAATGCTGAAGAGCCTTAACTATGTTTGGGTTTGTTTAGGTTTATTCGGAGAGAATGGCAAATGCTGAAGAACGTTAAGTCTGTTTGGGATTCGTTTGGGTTTATTTGGGGAAAATGGCAAATGCTGAAGAGTCTTAAGTATGTTTGGGTTTATTTAGGTTTGTTTGGGGAAAATGGCAAATGCTGAAGAGTCTTAAGTTTGTTTGAATTTTGTTTGAGTTTATTTGGGGAAAATGGCAAATGCTGACGAGCCTTAAGTTTGTTTGGGATTCGTTTGGGTTTATTTGAAGAAAATGGCAAATGCTGAAGACCTTTAAGTTTGTTTGGGTTCGAGTTTTTTGGGCAATTGGCAAATGCTGAAGAGTCTTACCTTTAAGTTTGTTTGGGTTCGAGTTTTTTGGGCAATTGGCAAATGCTGAAGAGTCTTAAGTTTGTTTGAGTTCGAGATTTTTTGGGCAATTGGCAAATGCTGAAGAACCTTAAGTTCGTTTGGGTTTGTTAGGGTATGTTTGATTTTGTTTGGGTTCGTTCGTTAAAATACGGGCACGTCGTTAAAACATCAAGTACCAAAAATCTCACTTCGAAAAACTTGTATCGATGATTCCACGTGATAACCGATGCATCGAACGTATAATTTACCACCTGGTGCTGTTTGATCATTCATTAATATTCCGGAAGTCAAAGCCTCATGGAGGATACAATTTTGAAAAAATAAAAAAATGTTTTTTCCAAAACGATTCGGAAGAAAGATTGGACAATGTAGAATTGTGTAAGTTAACGACTTGAAAATGGCGGTTCATAGTTGCAGCGGAAAATCATGAGGCTCTAGAGCTGCGGTTTTATAAATTCAAAATGGAAGATTGACGAATGACGAGAGTTAATTATAGGTACGATGATGAGAAATAGCTCATCGTAGCGCGAACGATCAATCTTCGTCGTTCTGTGTATCCTAGTCGATCAACGAGTACGAGCAGAGAGATTCTACCGGATATTGTGCCTCTAGGAGATTCGAATGACACATCTTAAGACCTTCGGATGTAAGCCACGCAATATCCTTCAAAAGTGGGATGATTACGATCCTCCGGAAATCGATCGTCGAGTGAAACGATCGATGAAGAAACATTGACAAAATCGACTTTGCCCAAGAACGTGGCAACGTTTTTTGCTAATGATTTTTGGGTTTGTTTGGGTTTGGAGGAAATCGACTGAAAACAATTTATCGTTGAATTATTATTTACGTATAAATAATAATTATTGTGGATAATTATGAATAATAAATATAGTCAATAATTGTGAATAATTATAGTGAAATAATAATTACGTGTATCATTATTTGGTATAAATAATAACTCACGTAATAAAACGAGAGTTTATTCATTTGACTCCAGAAAATAACAAACCCAAACGAACTCCATAAAAAAATAGATTTTTTCAAACAAACCCAAACAAACTCCAGAAAAAAGAATGGATTTCTTCATACCCAAACGAAATCAAACAAACTCCAGAAAATAATCGATTTCATAAAACCAACCCAAGCAAACCCGATAAAATAATGGATTTCTTCAAGCAAACCCAAACAAAGTCCAGAAAAAAAAAATGGATTTCTTCATACCCAAACAAAATCAAACAAACCCC
>JAPYZI010007351.1:0-12636 GCA_030523105.1 Ophioninae sp. A BG-2022a
TTCATTATTCTATTATAATATTTATTTATTATTTTATTATATTCCTATGTTTACCATCAATTTGTCAAACTCACCTTTCCTCGAGGCCAAGAACACCTGTGACCTTCTCCCGCTAGACAGGCCATCTTTTCAGGCTGTGTTGTGTACCCCCAATTAATGTTGCTCCTGTCCACCAGTGGTGCGAATGCTGGTACATCCGCTACCAATGGCTCCTCAATACCATTCTCTAGGAGCAGAATCTAACGGAAGAAAATTAATAATTCTGAATTTAACATTCTCACATTGTTTAGAATCAAAATCGTTTCTCGTATCTTCGCCATTAGAGAAGTTTGTAAATACCTTGACAAAGATAAACCGATATTGTTTAAAAATTGATATACTCAGGAGGCTGCACTGCACTGGTAAGTTTACTAAAACGGCTCTAATATGTAAAAACAGACGAGATAAATGCTTTCCGAGTAATTTAAATTGCCCGAATTTTGTAATTTTTATTAAATTCGTGGTTAATGTTTATATTAAAAATACTTTGGCTAAAGCTTTTTTGTTTTCTTGATTGCAATTGTATACGCTTATTTTCCGTTTTCTTTCGATCGTCATTCCTCTTTACTTCTCCGCCTTTCACTTTTTGTATTATATATAAATCATTTTTTCGACAATTTCGACGACAACAATACGTCGTTGTATTGGTATTGTCTATGTTTTATTCAATCGATTGCGGTTAAAATTTGTGTTCGTGTATAGAAATTCCATTTTTTTTGTAATAAAAAATTGATCGTTAAGATTTTGATTCCATGTAAATGAAAAAGTAAATTGCAAACTAATTACTTCTGTTCGTAATCTTTTTGACAAGGCAACGAAAAAACAAACTTTGTACTCACAATGATGCACTTGTAAAGATAATTTAGGCAACGCTATTTCATTCAAGTTATATGCATCACAAAATACGAAACCATGACTCACTCTCCATTCTTTGATTTCACTTAATCGGTTGGCCACAACACATCCAGCTGATCCGGCGCCGACTACGATGAAATCGTATTCTTCGGGCAGGAAGGCAGTTCTCAGCTTCCTCATTCAAATTTCTCTTCTTCCATTCGTCGTAAGGTTTAACCGGTACTTTGCCGACAACGTTGCGAACATTTAGGAATTCTTCGTTCACGATGCTTTCTAGTGGACTGTCTTTCCGCGTATCTTCGATAGTCGTATGAAATCCCTCACTACCTGCGGAGGCTGCATCGGCGAGTTTGACTTTATGGCTCGAATATTCGACGTGCGTGGTTTGATCGCTCCTTTCACTTGCATCAGCGAATGGTGAGTTAGGCACAAATGTCCCATCGTTGTGCAGTCTGAGCGACCTTCTTGCCACGGTACCTTCAGGTTCTTCGGGTCTTCGAACTCCGCTCCAAAAATAATTACCTACACTGGAAGGTTCTTTGCTGATTGGCACACTTTCGTGGAGTTCACGATCACGGGGAATACCAATGGAATCTTGCGTACTTCCGATCTCCTCCCCAAATTGTAATACCCTGGCGACCTCCGGTTCTCTAAAATGTCTACTTCCATACAAGAATTCATGATCGTGCACATTTGACGACTGCTGATTGTCCGGTGAGTAACCGAAGAGTTGCGTGACAAGAGCAAGGAACATATAAGCCTGGGGCTGACAAGTAGATACAGTCGCGTGTGGCGAACACAGTTTCCCCAAATCTGGCGGTATCCACGACATTTTCCGCAAACTGCAACGAAACGCGAGAAAATCGCCGAAAAAATGTGAAATGAGAATATTAGCGCTTACGAATTCGCCTCCCAAAAAAAAAAAAAAACACAATTGTGTCAGTTTGTCGTTGACGACGAATAACTTTGTATACAACACAACAACTGAAAAACAGAAATAAGTCTTTTCGTTTTTCTCAGGTACAAACGTTTTATTTTCAAAAGCAATTTTCCTTCACTAGGTCATGAAATCCACTCATTGTTTGGATTCGATGCGAATCCAAACAAATATTGGATTTGCATGCATTTCTGTACATCAGCAAGAAGGATCATTCGAATCGAGATGGCCCTGCCATCTTTGAGGACTCATTGTCGAGAAACCATGATGAATTCAACAACTCTTTTAATTGCAAACGAAACTTCAAGTATATTTGTTGTCAAACCTTCATAATAATTACTCTGAAAATCAACAAAAGTAGTCACACCAATTATAATGAAAAAACATTACGATTGGACAACTCTTCCTGAATATCCGCATGTAATCACCAGTACTCTTTTTTTTTCGTCTTTTTCGTTTTTTTCATCATCTTTGATCTCTTCGATGATGTCAGTTTTTTCTTTTACTTCTGCTTTTCTATGATTATGTATGATCTTAGACATCGAAATAATGCTTACTTTCACGTTTACTAATGTTTCCTTATCCTTTTTTTTTTGCAAATCAAAGATGGCTTGAATACAAAAATAATTTTTAATATTTTTTTTATTTATTTTTTTATTAGTTGTACCACCCCGTACACCCTGTCGGGTTTTTACGGCACCTCTCCCCTCCTCGGACCCCTATTTTTCCGTCACTTGTTGTTTCCTCTCGGTTCCTCCACCTTGTTTTTTCTCCTTTTTCCTCCTGTTTCCCCCACCGTGTTTCCTCCCATTCCCCCACTTCGCTTCCGTCTGATCCCCCCTACCCCCCTTGCAGCCGCAGCCGACTTACCCCCTCTGTACCGTATTTACCGTGCCATTTCTGGCACGAGCATAGGGAAACTGCGGAAAACCTATGCCAGTACAGCCGGTCCCAAGTTCACCTCCCGACCGCGGAACGAGTTTCATCGAAAAATTCCGAAGAAAAATATCATCCGCTACTGGGATTTGAACCCGGGACCTACCGATCCGCTGGCCGCTAGTCGCGCCTTAACCCGCACGGCCAACGGATCAGTTAAAATGATTTTTAATATAAACATTGCAAAAATGACTTTACTGTAATGAGCATATGAACAGAGCCTCTCAATTTTTACGTACCTGAAGGCGACACTTGGAGACCCCGAACACTCTTCGTCCCACGATCCGTTAAAGACACGACAACTCGTTATCCAATGTCCAAACATGTACTGCCCGGAGTTGCACTGGCCGTCGATCACGCGCGTATTTAATTTGAATTTCCTTATCGGCAGCCATGCCGCAGACCTGGTAAAGTTTATTTACGCCGCTCCTTTTATCATATGTTTGCAGTGCGATAATTAACAGTCCATGCAGATTTTAAAATGTGCACAGACACAACGAAAGTCCACGGAATGTAATTTTATCTACCTTTGTATTCGCAAAAAGAAAAGCCCCAAGCCTTAACAAAGAACGAGTTACCAATGATTGATGCTATTGTGAAATATGATATTGCGGGAAATATGGCCAGAGGGGAAAAGTTTGTTTATCAATGTGACATTATCCAGTCAAATTTGGTGACATTCTGAAGAGCCGTTCAGGAAATCCGTGGGAAACTATTAGCCTGATCGGCGGACAGGAGCGGGGGGAGGGTGTGCGGCTCCCTCTTCAGTAGTTACGCAAACGTTTTGAAAAATTAGTTCATCCATAATAATACCTACTTATCAGGTTGACACGTAATACATTTGGCTAATGATAACTCGCTTATGTGCACCACAACAGCAGCAAGACACTTAACTGTGATACATAAATACGGTAATAAATATTCTACCGTACCAAAAAGACGTTCGTACGACATTCGTGTAAGGCTTTTTAATCACATAGCGCAGCAAGACACAGCTATGACTGCCATGACGCCTTCTTTATTATTAACAGTAACCCCTTTCAGACTCATGACACTATCCCCAGTATCGGCCAGGAACATTGTTCGCATTGCAATCCGTTTATGGGTCGAGTACAAGTATATGGTGCACATTCACGTGAAAGCAACTTACAAGATCAAGCCTTGAATTTTTCGTAACTGGGGTACAGTGTATATGCTCAGTACCTATAAATTCCAAAGACGGCGTGCAGCAAGTCCGTTCACGGTGCAGCAAATCCGTTTACAATCTTCTATTCGGCTATCCCTTTTGAGTTCGTTGCAACGTCTACAGTGGACAGCGTAACGTTTGTTTGGATTAAACATCCACCCTCATTTTTTAGGCTGGATTATGGGGATTGTTTCATCCCGACGTTTCCGCCAGTATTAGAAAGGGATCCAATCTAAAACGGACAAACTGAGGACAGTTTTTAAAGAGGGGAGAGCTGACTCTCTGATGCCAAAGAAACCTCATGATTCCTCTAGTGATGGCTCTACTGTTTACGCTTCTTGTCTTGGAAAATGAGGACCAGAATTCCTAAAATATATAGGCGAGCTGGTCTATTCTTTATTCTTCGAAATAAAACAAAAACAGCAACTTAGATGCTATATTTTATAAACAAATATTTTACATGTTGTATGTTATAAAGATTTGTATGCCAAAAGAGGTGCAGTTCAAAATAAGGTGAAAAACGATGTCTCCATGTGTCAACAGTTTGATCACTAACTTACTAGCTAATCTTCTTCTAATCAGCTGAAAAAAAAAACTGCAAATTACTTACTTCTTCATTGGTTTTGGTTGCAAATTCCCAAAAAGTGTCGTAAGATTGATGGCGGCATCCGACTGCCGAAAAAACCCTGCCTCTTCTCAATGAAAGTTTATTGGTAATATTAGGTGAGAGTGGTCCTGAGTCGGCACTGCGGGTTGAGCCAGCATGGTGTTTCTTAGAGACGGCGTATGTATCGGCTCAATTATATTGTCGTATAACATGTTGGTACAGACTGACGTAAATTGTGCTTACAGTTGTCAGTTTCGATTGTGCTGTGCAGCATGAACACGTTTATATTTGTCGTGTATAACAGAATTTTATTTCCGTTATTAATTCTCAAGCAGCCACAGGTATGTAAATATTTCAAAAATTTGAAATGGGTGACTGCATTGGTTACTTCCTCAATGTTCTGATTGATTGGTTATGTCGATTTTCCGTTTGGATTTGTTCGCGTGCATAATCACGTAAAAATCATTGTGGTCCTGAGTCGACACCAAACAGGTGGTCCTGAGTTGGCACCAGTTTTTTTATGCTAGCCCCTGTAACGATCTTCAGATTTGTTCGTTTCCTTCTTATCGGTCTTACGAAAGCCCGGTTCGCGCTGTAACGCGACCCGTCCATAGTCCTTGTCTGAGCATGCATTGCGCCAATTTGTTGACCCGCGTTCACGTCCAACTCATTGTACCCGATCTCCCTAAGAGCCTCCATCAGGAAAGGCATGTTCCTATCTTTGTGCGGCACTCTCTCTACGTTCAGATAGCCCACCGTCCCGTGATAGCGTGGATTCTCTGCAAGATTCTTCGATGGTTCAGTGAAAGCCCCTTTATACGTTTCTCACTTATACTTCAAAGTTCTCGAGCCACGGCATATTTCGTTCATAAAGATGGTACATTAACTACTACGTTAATTCTATTTATACGTCATATCTGGAGTACCCCTTGAATAACGTATAACTGAAGATTCGCTGTACACTGACGTTTTGTTGTCACGGAATTCGAAGCTACCTTTATTTCGTAGTTATAACGATTCACGGCTAGAACCGAACCGCCCTTCGTAAAATATGAGATTCGATATGTATCATGGCAAAACCAGCCGTAATGCTACTTTAGCATTACCTCAGGATCCTTATTGTTCTTCGATTTGAGAAAGTAGGGTTGGATGCTCTTATAATCCCAACTGTTGTTTCCCATACGTGCCCATTCGTTGTAGTCTTCGTGGCTACCGCGAATGTAGATCATATAGTTTATTGTACTCGAACTACTCATCACCTGAACGTTTAAGAAGTTGCATTAAATATCGATCATCTTAGTGACACTGAATGTACGCGAGGAGAGAAAAAGGAAAAGGATCCATACGAGATGTGGGGTACCCGGTAGGGGAAAAGCTTCTTCGGTTTATATATGGGTGGGTAAACAAACGAAGACCGGTTGTTATTTTAATTTGAGGTTAATTTGAATTATAAGTATCTGGTAAGAAATGAGAAGGATTTAGAATGCAAAAACCCACAAAGGTATACAAATAGAGTAAGTCGATAATCTATAATCTAGCTAGATTGATCAATCATCTTTTTCTATTTTATTTATTCATTATTATATTATAATATTTATTCATTATTTTATTGTATTTTTATGTTGATTATTAATTTGTGAAACTCACATTTCCCCGAGGCCATGAACACCCGTGACCTTTTGCCAATAGACAGGCCAGCTTTTCAGGTTGTGTTGTCTACCCTCAATTCATGTTGCTCAGATCCACCAGCGGTGCAAATGCTGGAACATCGGCCACTAAGGGCTCCTCGATACCACTCTCTAGGAGCAAATTTTATCGGGAGAGAAATATTATTTCATTCTTTCCCATAATCTTTAAAAACGGTTTGAAAAGATTGGGTATAGCTTAAAAAAGGCTAACCGAAATTTTCTTGTAACTGAGTTATTCGCAAGGCTTCGCTAAATTTAAAGCTCCAATAAAATAATACTAATATGTAAAAGCAGACGACATAAATGCTTTTCGAGTAATTTTAATCGTCTAAATTCTTAATACATCCGTTGTCAATGCTTATGTAAAAAATACTTTGACTAAAGCTTTCATTCTTTCTTTCATCACAGTTTTGATAGAATTAGAATCGTGTGAATAATACGAACGATGCGGCGCCTTGGGATAACAGTCGGCGGGTTCAAATGAAATTTATAACTATTGTAACAACGTGAATTTTGTTCAGCGCTACGAATCTGTAATGACAAATAATTCACGAGTAGAAATGCCGATTTATCATTCGAGTAACCCAATAGAACTCCGATTCCTACGGTAGCGCTTATTTTTCTTAACTTTTTTCTCTCGTTCGTCATTGCTTCATGCCTGGTCTTCCGTTAAGTAAACTAATTACTTCGGTTCATTATTGTTTTGACGAGGCAACGGAAAGACACACTTTATATTCGCAATGACGCACATGTAAATATGAATCAGGCAAGCATATTTTGTTCAAGTTATATGTATTACAAAATACGATACTGCGACTCACCCTCCATTCTTTGATTTCACTTAATCGGTTGGCCACAACACATCCAGCTGATCCGGCGCCGACTACGATGAAATCGTATTCTTCGGGCAGGAAGGCAGTTTCCATTCGTCGTACGGATTAACCGGTACCTTGTCGTCAACGGTGCGAACGCTTAGGAATTCTTCGTCCATGTTGCTTTCCAGTGGATTGTCTGTCGGCGTATCTTCGATAGTCGTATAAAATCCCTCGCTACCCGCTGAGGCTGTATCGGCGAGTTCGACTTTATGGCTCGAATAGTCGACGTGCGTGGTTCGATCGCTCCTTTCACTTGCATCAGCGAATGGTGAGTTAGGCACAAATTGTCCCATCGTTGTCCAATCTGAGCGACCTTCTTGCCACGGTACCTTCGGGTTCATCGCGTCTTCGAACTCCGCTTCAAAAGTAATGATCCACACCGGAAGGTTCTTTGTTGATTGGCATACGTTCGTGGATTACACGATCACGGGGAATACCGATGGAATCGAGCGTACTTCCGATTCTCTCCCCAAATTGTAAAACCCTGCCGACTCCCGGTTCTCTAAAATGTCTACTTCCATACAAGAATTCATGATCGTGCACATTTGACGACTGCTGATTGTCCGGTGAGTAACCGAAGAGTTGCGCGACAAGAGCAAGGAACACATAAGCCTGAGGCTGACAGTCGCGTGTGTGAACACATTTTCCCCAAATCTGGAGATATCCACGACATTTTTCTGCAAACTGCAACGAGGCACGAGAAAACCGCCGAAAAAATGGATTTCTGTTATCCCCTACGGATTTTCACAAAAGGAAAACAAAGAAATGTGTAACTTTGTCGTTGACAACGAATTCCTTTCTAGACAGCACAACAATTGAAAAACAAAAAGGAGTCTTTTCGTTTGTGTCAGGTAAACACATTTTTGTCTAGAGTAATTTCTCTTTATGCAGTAATGAATAAGTAAAGAGCCTTAAAGAATTTCAAACCCAAACAAATATCGATGTTGTATGCATTTCTGTCCATCAGCAAGAAGGATAAGTCCAGTGGAGTGCCCTGACTTATCCTTCAAGTTTGATGGCCCTGCCAACTTTGAGGGCCCATTGTCGAGAAGTTATGACGAATAGAATAACCATTATTATCGGAAACGATACTTTGATTCCATTTGTTATTAAATCTTAATAATAACCACCTCCAAAATAACGAAAAATGTAGTCACACCAATCATTAAAAAAGGGTAAGATTGACCAACTCTTCTCGAATACCTGGATGTGATAGCCATGGAATGCGTAGGAATATCACCAGTGCTCTCTTCTTTTCGTGTTTATTTCCTGTTCCATCATCCGTCGTCCTTCCGATTTCTTTTATTTTTCTGCGTTTTCTTTTATTTGTTGCTTTTCTGTATGATCTTCAGATGTCGAAAAAACGCTTATCGAGTTGGCCCGTAAGGATTTTGTTGTGATTACTTTTAGGTTTTCGGATACTTATTGTGTATTTTTTCGCATAAGCCCATGAGTGGCTATCACTCACGGACTCACCGTAGACTTTTCTTCGTCGGACGAGGAATCATTCACCAAACCGCAGAGTTTAGGCGATTCGTAAAGAGAACTCATATAAAAACATAAAGATTTTTAATATGTACATTAAAAAATGATTTCAGTTCAACGGGCATACGAACAGAGCGTATCAATTTTCATGTACCTGAAAACTATTCTCGGAGATTCCGAACACTTTACGTTTCACAATACGTTACGGACACGACAAGTTGATCGCCAATGTCTGTTACTGCACTGCCTGATCTCGGCCTGATCGGTGGCCACTCACGTGTTTATTTTCAATCCTGTTATCGGCGTCTATGACGCGGGTGTGTTTAAGTTTATTTACGCCTGCTTCTTAAGCATGTGTCCGCAGTGCAATAATTATTAGACCGCAAAAAGTTAAAAACAGGTACGGACACATTGAATTACCACAAAATGTAATTTTATCTACCTTGTCTTACCGAAAACACCGTCTCGCACTTGTCAGTGCTGATTTTCATTGATGACAAATTGACGCTCTTCATTATTGTCAAGGGAGCTTGAATTCTTCAGCCAATATTCCTTAATCATATCGCTGGCCTTTTCGGCGATCATGATAACGGGCGCATTAGTGTTTCCTCGTACGATGATCGGCATGATTGACGCATCAACGACCCTTAGGCCAGAAACCCCGTAAACTCTCAATTTAGGATCTACGACCGCCTCACGGTCATCCTTTGGGCCCATTTTGCAGGTGCCAACCGGATGACACGACGGAGTCGTGTATTGCATAACCACGCAGGCCCAATATGCTCTCGACGCGAACTCGTGACTCTTACAAGCCGGCAAACTTTTATCGAACAGACGAAAATCGTGACGACGAAACACAGTGGTATCGAAAAGTTTCATAGCCATCTCGATGCCATCGATTACAGCTTCGAGATCGGGATAGGTAGTAAAATAGTTGGCATAGATAAGGGGTGGTCCCCAAACGGGATCGGTTTCGTTTAGTGTCACTGACCCGCGGCTCTTCGGAGTTACAAGAATGGGGATGGGGGAGATTCCATTGTAGTCAGAAAGCGGATAGATATTGGTTGCTCCCCAATTCGCTGGATCGGCATAGAAATCCTCAACATTAACCGGGATAAATCCCAATTCTATATCAGGCCGATCGTTAGATTGCTCGTGGGATGTCTGCATGAAGGCTGCGCACTCTGACGGTCCAATACCGGATAACGGCCCCGTTTGCGTATACTTGTATCGGTAGATATCCTGGACGAGTTGTTCGTAATCGCCAGTGGTCGAAGACTCGTTGTTTAATCTCGCTATAAGACCGATCGCAGTTACATGGTCTTGAAGATTGTGGCCAACCGCGGAATCATAGACAGTTGGAATTCCAAGCGCCTCGAGATCTTTGCTCGGTCCGATTCCCGATAACATTAGAATCTTCGGTGAGTTGATGGTCCCTGCTGATAAAATCACTTCCTTCTTCGCAATCACTTTCCGCGTCACAAGGTCATCGTCTTTCCCTTTGTCAGGTCGTCGCACCACGTACTCCACACCTGTTGCTTTTCTCGTTTCCGGGTCGATCGTTATCCTCGTTACGTAAGCCTCCGTAATAATCTTCAGATTTGTTCGTAACTCTCTTATCGGCCTTATAAAAGCGTGGTTTGTGCTATAACGCGATCCGTCCATAGTGGTTGTCTGAACACGCATTGCACCGATTTGTTGACCCGCGTTCACATCCAACTCATTGTAACCGATCTCCCGAAGAGCCTCCATCAGAATTGGCATATTTCTGTCCTTGTAATGCAATCTCTCCACGTTCAGGTAGCCCTTCGTCCCGTGATAGCGTGGATTCATTGCAACAATCTGCAATTGTATTTTTTCCGTTCAATAGTGTAGAATAAACGGTTATGTGTCTGCCCGATAAAATCTTCACCCCAGTTTGCTAACCAACCGAGAATCGTGACAAAAAGAAGGAAATAAAAAATCTATTTATCTGTCGATGGATCATAGCGGTTTTGATAAATGGTAAATGTAGCCTGAAGCAAATGAGCTACGATGAGATTCGATATGTACCATGGCAAGGCAGGTCGTAACGCTGCTTTAGCCTTACCTCGGGGTCCTTATTGTTCTCCGATTTGACGAAATAGGGAAGGACGCTCTCGTAATCCCAACCTTCGTTTCCCATTCGTGCCCACTCGTTGTAGTCCACGTGGTTACCGCGAATGTAGACCATATAGTTTATCGTACTTGTACCACCCATCACCTTGGCGTTTATCAAGTTGCGTTAAATATCGATCATCTTAGAAATAATGAATATACGTGGGAAAGGTAAACGGGAAAGGTTACCTAATAGGGAAAAAGGTACTTCGGTTTATGTATGGATATGTAAACAAACGAAAACCAGTTGTGGTAACGGATGTGGTAAGCGACGAGAAGATGGGAAAATGCAAAAACCCACAAAAGTATACAAATAGATTAAGTTGACGATCTATAATCTAGCTAGATTGATCAATTATCTTTTTCTATTTCATCTATTCATTCTCTTATTATAATTTTTATTTACTATTTAATTGTATTTTTATGTTTACTGTCAATTTGTGAAACTTACATTTCCCCGAAGCCAAGGACATCTGTGACCTTTTTTCGATAGACATGCCAGTTTTTCCGGCTGCGTTGCGTATCCCCAATCGAGGTTGCCGCGGCCTGCCAGTGGTGCGAATGCTGGTACGTCGGCTACCAAGGGCTCCTCGATACCATTCTCCAGAAGCAAAATCTATTGGTCGTAAAGCAATTACTCAATTACTCATTAAGCGTTGTTCTTTTTTTCATATCTTAACACGTGGTCAGAAAAGTTAGGGGATACCTTAACAGAGGTCAATCGATGATTTCTTGACGTTTCTGTTATTGATAAGGCTTTGCTGTACTCGAAGTTCCAATAAAATGATTAATATGTAAGAAGGAATGAAATAAATTCTTCCTGAACAATTTTAATTGTCGACATGGTTAATAAAATCTTTGTCAATGCCTATGCTAACAATACCATCAATAAAGCTTTTTTCTTTATGTGATCGCAATTCGGATAGATTTCAAACATTCCGAATAAGGCGAACGATAAGATAAATAAAAATAAAAAATGCCGAATTCGAATTAAATTTATCACTTAAAGATTAATTATCATCAGATTAAAAATCGAAAAGACAAAAAAATTGTACATCTATGCAAAATCTGTTGAATAAAAATGAGAATAACAACTTGTTCAATCAGCTCCGTCTAAAATGTGTGTCCGTCTGCCCAATTCCTGTTTTTTTGCGATACAAAGTTGTTTGTCAACGTTTTGATTCCACGGAAAAGAAGAATGTAAATTAAGAACTAATTAATTCCGTTCGTTATCGGTTTAACGAGGCAACGAATATACAAACTTTATATTCCCAATGACACTATTGTCAATATAATTTGCGTAAGTGTTATTTTGTTTCATATGATACGTAATAAAAATTGCGGGATGGTCACTCACCTTCCATTCGTTGATCTCACTTAAGCGATTGGCGACGACACATCCAGCTGATCCAGCGCCCACTACGATGAAATCGTACTCTTCAGCCAGAAAGCTAGTTGTCGCATCTTCTTCCTTCTCATTGAATGTTTGTTCGAAGCTTTCTACCTTAGCTTTCTCATTCCAATTTCTCTCTTCCCGTTCGTCGTTGCGATTAACCATTACCTCGCCGTCAACGTTCACGAATTCGTTATCTACAATGCTTTCTGTTGGAATGCCTGTTAGCGCATCATTGATAGTTGTACGTGAAATCTCGCTACTTGTCGAGTCTGCATCGACGCGTTCAGGTTTGCTCATCGAAATTTCGGAGTTGGTCGTTTGATAGTCCTTTTGTCCTCGATTAGTGTATGGCAAGGAAGGAGATAGATGTTTCGCACCGTTGTTCACTCCAAGCCATTTTGTTTCCACATTAACTTCCGGTTCTTCGCGGCTTCGGAGTTTGCTATCAAAATAATTATCCACACCGAAGGTTTCTCCATTATTCGACACTACATCA
>JAPYZI010007359.1:0-16534 GCA_030523105.1 Ophioninae sp. A BG-2022a
AAAAAAAAAAAAAGTTGAACGAATATCTTGGGGAAGAAAGATCGTAAATTTCTCGAACTCCTCGCTATCGCTATCGCATTATTCACACGAACTCTGAGAAGTTCGGTTTACGCACCTTTCCTTCCTTTTTTCAATTTTTTATTTTTTTTTTTTGGTTCTTTCTCATCAGTCTCGTTTACGAGTTTTTATTCCTGATTTTCAATTTTACGAGTACACCTTCTCCAGCATATTCTTTTCTCATTTCCTGAACGGTGAGAACGTTGTTTTTTTTTTTTTTTTTTTTTTTTTTTTTTTTTTTTTTTTTTTTTTTTTTTTTTTTTTTTTTTTTTTTTTTTTTTTTTTTTTTTTTTTTTTTTTTTTTTTTAAATTTGAACTTTCAGGAAAGACGATCGAAAAATTGAATTTTGAAAAAGGAGGGAACGATTATTTTTTTTTTCGTTTATTATTATTGCTTACGTCATGCTTGTTTATGAGAATTGAGGATTACACGAAGTTACAATGATGGAGATGTTGAACCTTTGTTTTATTTTTATTTTTGAAGAAATTTAATTGATCGAACTGGTGAATGGTTTTATTACCTTTTTTTTTGTCGCCTCAGTTGACGCGTTGTTTCTCTCTCTCCCTCTCTCTCACTTTCTCTCATCCTATCTCGCGTTAATTATCAACGTACTACACTGCGTTTTACTCTCGCGAAGTTATAACTACGGAGAACTCAGAATGTCGAGGATCGACAAATATGGAGATTTTATTTTTTTTTTGTTTTTGGAGGAGGCGATTGAAATCGAGTTTTTTCCACTCGATGGTTGTGATAGATCCTGGCGCGCGAAGCATCAACGATTTTGTTTCAGTTACCGTTTATTATTATTATTATTATTATTATTATTATTATTATTATTATTATTATTGCTATTATTATCTTCGTCTATATGTTTCATTACAATTCTGTTACGAATAATGCATATATATATATATATATATATATGTATATGTATATGCATTATTGTTATTCTCGTTATCGAAATGTGTTTATTTACGGAATAAATGATTAATATCACGTTTAATTTCAGTGAAAATTTTCACCCTCTGCATCCATTTTCCAGTACGACACCCAAGCCTGAATCGTCAATCGAATTCGTGATAAAAACGATATTTTGAGGTTATCCATTTTCCAATGGAACTTCCAACCCGAAATCACGATAAAAACGATATTTTGAGGTTATCCATTTGCCAATGGAACTTTCAACCCGAAATCGGGATGAAAATGATATTTTGCGGTTATTCCTTGATTAAAAAAATTTTTTTTGGAGCGACGTTTGCATTTCTGATCGAGAAACAAAAGAAGCTTCGATCTACATTCAGTACAACGATGCAGGAGAGCCTTTGATTTTTTACTGTCTCTCCACATTTTCCTTACAGGTAAATTTCAAGTAAAATTTGGAATTGTAATGTTTTAGCGTCTCGTCTTCGTTTTTAAAAATATTCGTTTGGGTTTGCAATGAGAAAACAAGCTCAAAAAGAACAAATAGGTGTAAAAACGTAAAACATGTTTCCAAGTCTCCCTCGATTTATTTCGATCCCCTATTTCTTCTCCTTTTCCATTGGCCTGATTGAGATTCTCTCACGTTACACTGCACGATTACACTGGAATATGCGGCGTTTTATCCGTGAACCGGTACCGTGGTTTTTGATCAACGAGAGCATACGAATTGTTCAAATTCTGTTGAAACATTATTTTTCACGCTTAATTATTGCGCTGGTGAAAAAGACAATCCACTGGACACGCTGAAGATCGATATAACGACACAACAATTTTTTTTTTAATTTCTCGAAGAAAAATTCTATTATTGATGAGAGTAATTAATGGACAAATATGCTAAAAATAAAAACGTTGATCAATTGGTATTACAGTGAATAAGTTTATCGAATATAAAGTTAAACGTTTTTTTAGGTATTTTGGGATAGAAAAATGTCTAAAAAAAATGCGTTTTAAGTTTCCCCAGTGGTTTTATTATTGCAACAATAAATGTAATTTCAATTTGCAATTTTTATGCCATTTTGGGGAGCCTTCCTTTTTTAATTTGAGCTGCCTGAAGTTACGAATGTTTTTTTCGAAATTGTCACACCAGATTTGTTCCTCAAAAATAAAACGATAATCGTTCAATTATTAATTATTAATGATTAATTCGCGTAACGATTTAAAATTAATCGTAATTAGAAAACCGGTGGTGTTCTAAGGGGATACCGCAAGGATCACGTGGATAAGATTAGAAGCGGAGAGGATTGTTCAACGAGGTCTCGTAACGTGAACGATAAAAGACTAATTAACGCTCGCTCACTGCTATCGCAGACTATACGAGGGAGAACATTATCAGGAACCCGAACTTGCACAAAGTGGAGAAATTCACCGGCACACCGTGCACGGGAATTTATTACGAGTTAGAAGGATGAAAGGGCAGGAGGTAACGATATTAAGAATAGTTTTCCGGTAATCCACGAGTTGACTTGCCTCCTTTTTTTTTTCTCGGGCTACACGTGTACTTCCATAAAATACGTATTCCGGTATATATATACGATTTTGCGTACATCGAAAAAGTCTGCGAGTCAATTAAGGAATAACACCCGAATACAATGAAAAATAAGAAAATAATTTCCAAACTTTAGAATTTTATAAATTATTTCAATAATAATTTGTAATAATTTGTCAAATAATTTCTAAAATAATTTGCTCTAATTTCCAAAACAATTTGGAACAATCTGTAAAGTAATTTCGAAAATTGAGAATTTTAGAAATGATTATTTCAAAAACTTTTTGTCCGATTAAAACCACGTTTTTTTTTTCTTTCGAAGCAAAAATATCGAATCAAAGTACAAAATTATTAGTGGCACAGCTGTAAATACTTTTGTGAATATTGTTGTAGACGGAATTAAAATTCTTTTTCACAGAATCGCGTGGGAATAATATTTTCATTAATTTTCTAATCTGAATTTTTACATTTTTGACAAAACAACAAAAACTCAGACGTGGCCCTTTAAATAGCTGATTTTAATGAACCCTTCCAATTCAACTTCCATGTTTCTACAGGTTGTCTCGTATGCATTTTTCTTTCTCGAAGATGACCAATTAAGGAAAGATTTTGAGTCTCATTAATACATGGTTCATTCGGGCTTCAAAAATCCTTTAGAATTGAGTTAGCGCGAATCGATTTTCACACCCACATGTTCCAAACATAACAATACATGAATACAGATTACACGTTATTGTGCTGCCTCGGAAGCCATTCTTGCCTGCAAGGGACAAAGTTTGCTCGGGAAATGCAATTTGGGTCCTTCCAGCCATCCCACGATCGTCCAATATCCACGGAAAACACCACGAAGCGATTTGCATCATTAATCATACACCTCCCATTCCGCTTTCATGATGCCCGAGGCATTCGCGGTATAGCCACATTTTCTTCCTTCGAGTGCAGACCGCGGACAAAACGTGCAGACACACATCTCGAGAGCAACGTTCAATCGATATATCGAAGCCCAAATTAGATTTTGTGAGACCTTATCAAAAATTCTTTTATCCTGATTGAAAATCATCAAGACTTTTTTTTTTTTTTTGCTATATTCGAATCATGCCAAAACGTGCGAAAATTCTTTCAAACTTTGCGAACCGTTTTTATTTGAGAACCTATATATCGAAGCAAAAAAAAGATTTTTTAAACCTTATCAAAAATTCTTTTCTCGTGATTGAAAATCATCAAAACTTTTTTTTTGCTATATTCGAATCATGCCAAAACGTGCGAAAATTCTTTCAAACTTTGCTAACTGTTTTTATTTGAGAACCTATATATAGAAGTTAAAAAAAGATTTTTTAAACCTTATCAACGAAATTTACAAATTATAAAAATAAATCGTGAATTTTTTTGCAATATTTGAATCTTGGACACAAGTGCTATAAAGTGTATATAAATTGGTGAATTTTTAAAATTTGGAAACCCATCTATATCGAAGCTCGAAAAAAAATTTTTGAAATTTTATCGACAATGATTTTCAAATTTCTGAATTAACAAAAATCATCGTTCGATTTTTTGCAACACTTGATTCTTTGGTAAAAATTTTGTTTTTCGCGAGATTGCTCGCGTGTGGAAGAAAAATATATTTTGGTGTGAAAGACGATTCTCGATTCCCCTACCCCCAAGGCCTTTTTGCTGTTTGGCGAAACATCGAATTACGAATTTAGATCGAACGTCATTCCGCGGCGTTGGGAAAAATTTCTTCTCGGCATTTGTTTCGCTGTGCGTAGCTCTGGGCGTTCGAGAATATCACACCGGTACAGATGGATTATAGTCTCGGGATGTTCTTCGTAACCAGTGCTCGGGGGAAAAAAAAGTCGAGCAAGAAAGATCGAGGGGGTGAAATATGATGAGGATAAATGAGTGGAAACTTTGGATGAGAAATGGGCTTGTTTTTTGCATTCGTAAATTCGCCTTTTTCCGGAAATCATAAAAATTGTGTTTTTTTTTCATTACAAACCAACATTTTTGAAAAATGTTTCCGTTATTTATTTCAAAATAATTTTATAAGTGTAAATATGCATAATTGATATTTTCGTGATTGAAATTAAACCTGTCACGAAGTATTAGAAAAATTCTCCGAAGTGTCACTTTGAAATATCAAATTCACTGAGAAAACATGACGAAGAGGCCTAGGAAGATTTCGTTGATGAATGCTGTCAGATAAAGCACTAAATTTTTCAATGTCTCAGAAAAATCGTCATTTTTTTAGTCCGGCGCTCTCTTCAAGCTGCGACGATTGAACGCACTTCATAATTTATTTTTTTCCTCCCCAATTTTCGTCACGAACGAACATAAATTAAAAAAAAAAAAATATATATATATATATATATATATTTATAATCTAAATTCAAACCAAAAACGGTTTTTTTCAAATAATCATCACGTTAGAGTTCGTACCAGTCAAAATATATTTAATACCGGATAAATTGACAAAAATCCGAGTGAAAAATCGGATGATGGAGTTTTTAAACGTTTCAGCTGCCAATGAAAGAGTCTATATTTTTTGTTCTCCTTACAATATTTCGATCAATTAAAAAAAAATAATAATTTCTATTAAAATAATAAATAATTCGAGTCGTAAATTTTCGTTGTGCATTGTTCGAGAAAATAATGCGTGGAAATAAAAATAACTTTGTTATTAACTAAGTAAAAACGTTTTTACAATTTTTGCATCAATATATATGAAGAGTGGGATACAAAAAAGTACGTTTCAAGGTACAATCTTTTATACACTTGGTCGAAACTGAAGTATTTGTTTTTTTTTTTTTTTTTTTTCTAAGAGACTTTTATTCACGCACCGCTAAGTATTCGCATGGGCTTTCGTTGGCTTTTTCACCATCGGGCAGATAAAAATCATCCATCAGTAACGCCTGACTTCGTTTCGCAACGTTCGATCATATAAATGTATAATGCCTGTCACCTCTCCCATCGTTTATCCTCGTTATTTCGTTGATCCAACGGCCATAAAACGGCGTGACATAAAAAAAAAAAACGTATATTTATAAGTAAGTGGAAACGAGAGCTGGCCAGGCATTGAAGTATCACCGCGTACCAGCGTAGGTAAAAAAATATAAAAAAAACCAGAGAGAAATTGAACTCCGTGAAATTGATACCGCAAAAAAAAAAAAGAAGTCTGGAAATAACATAGAATTTCGTCTAAGGATTTTCATTTTTCTGAGCACTTTGTCCATTTTTATTCGTCAGTCGAGCTCAACCGAAAATACTCGTCGGTCGTTATTCGCGGTCTTTCCTCTCGAACCACACTGTGTATACACGCGTTTTATATCCGCTTTTCCGATTCAACTGTAAACCTATCGAAAAAAAAAAAAAAAAAAAAAAAAAAAAAAAAAACAAAAAAAAAAAGGGAAACCACCCCCAGTGAAATTATATTTTTTGTTTACCCGCCTACCTCTTTCGAGACTCCCTTTCCATTAGTATATTGCTTTATGATGCACGGAATAAAAACGATTGGAGTTCCGATTCCAGGCCCTCGTTGATATTTGTTTTTCCATTTTTTTGTTTTTTTTTTTTTTTTTTTTTTTGGCAACTCGATGAAAAAATACGTACGGCTGTTGAGCACATTGTGAAGTAATATTCTAATGGACTTCGAAGATCCGAAATTCATTCGTCTATCTGAATTTTTCCATAAATTAAATTTCCCCATAGTTTGGACTGGCAACGAAATTAGTAAAACGTGGTTGTTCTACCTTGAACTTTTGAGCAGCTCAAAAAATAAAAAGGCAAAACTCTTCCAGAACTCGACGGTTAAAGATTTTTTTCTTTTTTTTTTCGTTTTTCATTTTTTTTTTGTTCTGTTTTCACATGCACGTTCGTCGATACGTGAAACTCGCTCGTTGCGGATAACGAAACGAGTCACGGCCTCGCTCGCCTCGCAAGCTCAACGATCGCCGAGTCAATGCACGAAACGAACAGCAATACACATTTTGTAGGAAAGAATATTGCGTCCCCGTCGTTCGAACGTTGGTAAAAAACGAGGACCATTCTTCAAATTTCTTCGCTGTATTTTTTTGTTTTTTTTTTGTTTTTTCTTCAATTAAAAAGTAGCAATGCGAAACAACAAAAATCCACGTTTCTCGTAACTCGATTTTCATCCGCGTTCAACGACGTGGCATCGTACTTGTGATAAACAAAAAAAATTATATAAATTAGGCGAATAAAAATGATTGATTAGTGAAACCGTAAATGTACACGTATAACGATATACAAATAATATAAATACGAGGCACGATTAGCGCGTATATAGAAACTAGACGAGAAAATTACGAGTCGTTCGAGCTTAACGACGTTATACATTGTGAGACAAACGTATCGAGAGTGTACATGTGGTTTATGAGTGTCGTTGTTGATTTTCGAGTGAGATTAATTATGAACGACGAAGAAAAAAGAAAAAAACAAAAAACAAGAACGAATAACCAGCGATTTTCAATAAACGAATTGTCTTGAAGATATCGAATAAAGCGATTCGTATAGTAATAAAGTATAATAAAAATTTAAGAACAAAAAGAAAAGAAACAAAAAAAGATACGAAGACGACCAGGCGGACTTACGTCGGAACAATGTGAGAGCAATAACGAAAAAAAAAAAAAAAATAAGTATACACACGGTCACAGAAACAGAAGAAATATATATGATGAAGTGTGTAAATTGAGAAAGGATAAAAATGGGGCTAATTGCATACAGGGAATACCGAAAAAAAAAAAAAAAAAAAAAAAAAAAAGAAAAAAAAAAAAAAAAAAAAAAAAAAAAGATCGAACGTAAAGAAATGATAAATTATCATAATTACCATTATTATTTTATTTTTCTTATTATGTTTTTTTATTAATATTTTTATTATTATTATTATTGGAAATATATAAATAGCGAATAAAGACGTGCGACCTGCGGTATATCAACGAGCCTCTCAATTGCCAACGATTAAATCTCGAATTATTCGTTGGCGAATTGTTTCGTACCATGAACTTCATCAGCTATTAATCCAACGACACACTGGACGCTATACAGTAACGTAGAAACGAACCAAAAAAAAAAAAAAAAAAAACAACCAAAAAATGAAACAGGTAAATAGATGATAATGGAAAGAATAAACGAGTTATAGTTAATACAGCCTGTTAATCATCGTAACGATAAAAGTTAATAGCCAGAAAATTAGTCGAGAAAAGGACCCCGCAAAATGGCCAATAATGGGAAAAAACAAGAAAATACGAAAATCATTACACACACGTAAAAAAAATGCAGATTAAAAAAAAAAGATCCATGAATTATTGTGTAACGACAGTAACGATGTAATTGCTAGTCAATGTTCTATGTTGAGATATTTATCTGAAATAAAATGCATATACGTTGTTTACACCATATTAGGAGGATTATCGTGTTTCTCTCCGCTTGTAGTTCCGACTCATCAATCATTCTTATCAGCCACGTTGCGTAAGATCGATCGTCATATTTGTCTGAACGTTTTCCAAACTGTTTCCGCCTCTACAACGATCTTACTTTCGCCCATATTTGTATCACTGGAAAATCTGTTTTTTTTTTTGTTGTTGTTACGCTCTTGAATTTTGTAACGCTCTTACATTTTTTTTATTACACTCTTATATTTTGTACAATCGTTGAGTTTTCAAAGAGAATCGTTGAAATGAATGTCCAGTCGTGAAAAAATTTCTAAGTTATTTATTAGAGTTAGGAAATAAGGAATGTTCAATATTTTGTTGCCGATTTCCGATTCGACGAATGAAAATTTGGCTGGCATACTTTTGTTCTATGTAACTTCAAGGGTCTTGACAATTTTTTTTCTTTTTTTAACAGATAATCTAATTTTTTTTGTTTAGTAATAAAAATCGAAGTGTTTTGAATTCCCGATAAAATTTGCTTTCGAATTACGTAGAGAGATCGAAAAATATGAGTTCTCGATAAAATATTGCACGTTTAAAAAAATAAATATTATTAATAAAGAAACGGTCAAAATTAATGATATTTTCCTGAAAAAACAGTCCCTGCGTACTTTTACGTACAATCTTGCTACAAAATTCCAAAAATTCGATAAAAATATTTATTTTTAAAACTAATTATCTTTTTCTAAAAAAAAAACTATTATCATCGTACCCTGACATAAATCTGATCGTAGAGTTCCGAAAAACGTCAAGTAATTCTATTAAAATCGAATAATTACTAAAATACTGTATTATTTATAATTCCCACAAAACATAAGTCAAAAAATTATGACGACGCTGAAAAATAAGTGAAGAAAAAGTGCACCACCTGAAATTTCAATTTTACCGTTTGGGTTTCCATGAAACAATTTCCAAAATTGATATTCGTGGACGTGATCGATAGTCTCCTCAAATAATTTTCAAATACGAAAAAGTTTTTCGAAATCGACTTTCCTCAGAATCAACTTCCGCGCGTGTGACTAAAAATAATCTCGAAGATGTAGGCGCGTTCGTTCGTGCGCGAGAATCGAACGAGTACGTGATTCGTGTTGGAAATTCGGAAAAACTGCAGCGGAAAAAATCGATCGTGTGATTCACGAAAGCCCGTGGGACAATCAATCACAGGTGAGTATCTTTTCACGCCACACCTCCCCACCATTCCCCTCCCCTTTCGTACGTTTTTATGTCTACTTCCAATATATATATATACCTTTGAAATTCCCATCGACGTGGTAAATCAAAGAGGCTGACAGATAACAAAAAAATTGAGAGCATCGCTGAAAGCAACCCCCCAAACGACCAACCACGCAATATCCTCTTTTGCATTCCTATTATACGTGAATCTCGATGTACCTACGAGATAGAAAGAAAGCTAAGGGCGGAAATACTCGACAAGATCGAAAACGTCGATTGCGCTTGTCAAATGACACCATCGTTCGTTTTCCCATCACATCCTGTATTTGTCACTACTGTTTTTTTACCCTCAGTGTAAAATACTTGATGTATACATTTTATGGCTCATTCTGATGACACCGATTCTTTCTTTTCCGTCGTTGTGTGTTCGATTCTGCTCAAAGCTCGTGCAACGCGTTGATGAACAACGATACGTCATTTTTAATTATCGTTTTCAATTCTCGTGGTTCGTTTTCATTGGTATTTCATTTATTGACGATTTTTATGATGAGGTATTTTCAAAGGTAAATTTTTTTCGTACGGATGGGGCCCATAAAAAATTAAGTATTGGAAATTAAGTATTGGAATTTTGGGTTTTGGTAATTAGCAGAATAAACTATTTCGATTAATGGTGTTTTCGTTCGTGGTCATTTTCAATATAAGTTATTTTGATTATTGGGAATTTCCGGAATAAGCTTTTTCGATTATTGGCAATTTTTGGAATTAGCTGTTTCGATTGTTGGCATTTTTCAGAATCAGCTATTTCGATTTTTAGCAATTTTCAGAATAAACTATTTCGATTATTGGCATTTTTCAGAATAAACTATTTCGATTATTGATAATTTTGAAAATAAACTATTTCGATTATTCGCAAATTTCAGAATAATCTATTTCAAAAGCTATAGGATTTAAAAAATACTATATTTACAATTTTTTTCCTTTCTTAATCGTTGAATTTTTAAAACTTTCCTTTTTCTATTTGTCCATTTGAATTCTCGTAACATTTCAATTGGAGCAATAAAAATAAAAATAAGATCAGCATTTCTGATCTTCCCTAAATCGAAACGAAAAACAAATGAAAAATAAAAATCCGATAATCGCTATGGACAATTCACTACTGAATAAAAAAAAATAATTATTTGCATATCAATTATATAACATAGAAACTCGTGTTGATTATTGTTTCGAAAAATAATGGGTTGGAACGAAATATTTGTTCATATTGGATAAGTGAAAAATAGTAGCAAACTTTGAAGTTAAATTTATTTAAACAAAGCTTTTCCTCGAGTTCATTCAGCAACTCGATTGATCTGAAATGAGAAAACGAAAAATATAATTTCGGTGTAATAATCCAACTTTAATGAAGTTTTTCATGCAAACCTTTAACAGAAACAAAATTGTGGAAAAACGTTGGCCTTCGCTGAAAATGTATCGGAGTTGATGAAAATAATACGGAAAAACGACGACGGGCTTTGCCCGTACAATTACCGTTTGTATATTCCCGAGTTTAATTAAAAATTTCAAAGAAAGAAATGGGGTTCTCCGGTCGAAAAAAAAAAATTCCACTGCTCATTAAATAGCTAGTGTTTATACATATTCAGCATGTATGATGCTTGTTATTCAGCCTCAACAACGAGTACTACGGTTTTTGCGCACAAACGGGTAATCTTTAAAAGCCGCGTTAGACATACGAATATCAGAGAAGAAAAAGCAAATGCAAACGAGAAATATATGAAGCGCGGGGGGAACGTAAGAAAAAAAAAAGTTTCGAACTATAGACGTGACGCGCGAGACGAAAAATATAAGGCACTAGGGGTTCGTGGAAAACGGAAATATTTTACAATTCCCTACAAAGGAGAAAAAATGTCGTCCTTGCTGCTCATGAATTTCGTATCATTCGACATCCCGTCTATAAGAAAACTTCCGTTTTCAAAAGTCCAGAATTCCTTCAATTCGAGAGAACAGAAACGCACGATTGACATTTTGCAAGCGTAAAAAAGATCACGGCTTTACTTGGCACATCGTTGATAAAACATTTGTTTGGGTTTGTTTCTTTGTTATTTTCTTATTTGTTTTTTAATTAGCTATTTTCAACGATTATTTTTTTGTTGTTTTCTCAAAAAGAGGGAGGAGGGAGGGTAGACTTTTTAGTCGGTTGGAAATAAGTGAATATCGAGATTTTTTCGTCGTAATTATTGATTGTACAGAATTGAAAAATATAGAAATAATGGTACCTATTATTATATATTAGAATTAGATTTTTTAAATATTTCGTTTCCCTCCTTTGTTTGGAGTGACTTTTTTTATGAACATTAATAAAATTTGCATCTTTCAATTTTCTAAAAATCTCAAAGTGAAGTGAAGATCCGAAATCTCATACGTATTCGAAAAGAAAAAACAATTTTTCTAACGAAGATTTTACTGTAAACATTGAAAATGAAAAAGTGGATGATAAAAATAATTTTTAAAAAATGTTCTTTTGCAGCAGACGGTAGTTACATTATTTAAAAGTGTGGAAAACTTAAAACTAAATATTATTACTAATATTATTATTAAAGATAACAAATATTAATATACGTTAAATATCAATTGATTCATATATATTTTCAATTCTATATTCAAGACAAGAAAGTCATAAAAATTCATTTATATTCGATCGTGCTCCACGAATGTAAAAAATACATTAACTTCCGGTTGTTGACAGACAGAAAATCGTGAATTTGCAAGTACCTTCGAATTGCGGGTCGAGAGACCAAAAACTGCGTACAAATGAAAAAAAAAAAAAAAAAAAAAAAAAAAAAAAAAAAAAAAAAAAAGAAAAAAAAAAAAAAAAACATTGAAAGGGAGTAGTAGAGAAGGCATAGTTTTTGCTGCAGGGATTTTCCGGAGGTAGCAACGAGTTCGAAACGAGGGTGGTATAAAAGCTTCTCGAAGCACTGTATCAGAAAACGAAGAGAGATAGAGAGAAGCAAAAAGAGACAGAAAGAGAGAGAGAGAGAGGGAACCTCAACGCTAGGAGGTAACGAAAAGCTTCTCCGAAAGCTTTCGGAGCCCTTCACCCTCCTTTATTATTTTTCCCGGCACGTCTCCCAACGCAACAATAACAGGAATAAATATATGTACGATTGTTCTCCGATGTATATGTGATCAGGAAAAAGTTTGCTCCGAAACAAGCTCCACGTTCATCGTTCGTCGTCCGCCGAAAGGAGACTTTCAAATATTCGAAAAGTTCCCTAGTAACCACCGCCGAAAACTTTCCAGATTTCAACCCTCGAAATTTCAACCCAATTGTGCTGATAGTATACGATTATCTGAGAGCCATCCTTACCGATAACGTTCCGAAAAACATCTCTGCTCGAAGTTTCAGTATCAACGAGAGCTTTCGAATACATATACATATAAATGTACTTTTACTTTTCAAAACGGTTGTGCAAATTTGAAAGAATAAAAACAGAGCTCTGAAGGGAACCACTGTGGTAATTGGAAATTTCTTTCCTTAAGGATGTTACATTTTTTATTAGTCAGCATTTTCGTAAAAAGCTGACAAACTTTGTTGCCACGAAAAACATAATTTTTAGATAATTCAGTGAGGGAAAATATTACCACATGCCCATGTTTGTTTGGGTTTGTTTGGATTGGATGGCCATGTTTGGACAAAAATATACAGCAATTAGATTAGGATTTGTTTTCTTCGTATATATATATCGCACTGAAATCGATTGTTTCATTATCCAGGATTTCGAAGGTACTCAAGGAAATGGCATATACTGTTTAAATTTACATTAACAAACCCAAACAAAGTTCAATGGACTTTGGTTCGACATCGACAATTGGCGATTCATCGTGGCAACATTTATTTGCTTTTGCTAATTATTTTAAGGGATTGCAAAACTCCCTTTCGACCAGTTTGAAATTTTGAAATCACTGTTCTCCTAAACGGACACACCAATTGGGATGAAATTTGTTGTGTGCATTCAGGATGGTCGTCTTCAGGATCTCTTGGTCGACGTTTTCTCAAATTTTGATAAAAATGTGGAGTTTGTGGTTATCAGGGAAAAAAAATGTGAATTAGTGAACGACTATATGCCTTTTTTGCAATTTCGATAACCAGGAGACTCTAAATCATAAAAAGGTACACATTTTGAGCTTTGTTGCTGTTTTTATGAAGAAACTACAAAAATCAGGTGGTTCGAAAAAATAATACTAAATTGGTAGCGAATCGCAGCTAATAGGTACAAGATTGTTACCGACGTAACTAGAGACCACAAGGAAATTTTCTTTCGTTCGGCAGATGCCCTTAAGGGTCTACGCATACATGGAAATCTATCGTGAGATAATTATGGGCGCCCAAACTCTCCGAGTTGTCGATCTATTATTAATATTCGACTCCTAACGCTAAGGAACCCATTTCCGGTGCAACAATGATAACAGGACCGATTGTGTAAATATTTGATGTTCAAACCTCCACAAATGGGAATTGATTTCTCACCGTGAAATTTCATTTCGAAATTCCTGGCAAACCGAAAATTCGTATTAATTTATTTATTACAGCGTATCGTATAATTTTTTTTATCGCTGCTCGGTTTTTAATTATTGAAACTTAAAATAAAACAAAAAAAAATTATTTTTTATTTATTATTTCTTTACATAACAATATTTTTTTTACATTAGAAATAATTATCAGTATTATTGTTCGTAATAATCTTCGATTTTTTTCTCTGGCTGATTTCGAGAAAGGAAAAAATGGCGATGTTTTTGTTTTCTTGATTTTTTGAGGCCAATAAAATCGAGAATAATTAATTAAAAAATCATATCGACAATGACCATGATAGGCGTGCAAGTTATACACGTAAATTTGTTAATTTTCAAGATTTTTAACATTTCTACGTTATCCAGCAAAATGGAAATCAATTTTCCTCGATCATTGGGATGTCTACAACGATAATTCGTATTAATTATTTATTTATAGTGATTAAATTTTCAATAATCCAAACTTTAGCGAAAAACAATGTTTCCAATCAATCACGCTGTATTACAAATACCTATCAACAAATATACCAATTTTCGTACTTAAAAAATTACAATTGTAGAATGATTCAAGGTTATTCGAGAATTTCCAAATCAATTAATATAACGTTTCAGGGTTTTTTCAGCTCAGGAAAGATGAATAATCAACGATAACCGTGAACGCACTAATTCGACGTGGAATTCGAAATGATTCGGCAGGAGCATGAATATGTGCATGAATTCGGTATTTTTGCGAAATTGGATTGAATACGTGGAGCCAGTATTTTCTATTCGACTGGTTCGACGTTGTTCTCTACGGTCGAAGAATTTTGAGCTCTCCAGTTTGTAGCAAAGTGCATAACGCTCTTTAATATTCCGTTTCCATTGAAACCTTGCTATCATACGCGTTTACTTGATGTCTATATTGATATATTCAAATTCTCCATCTTTTATCTTCGCATACGGATAGAATTCAATATCACGAGGAATTCTGGAATTTCCGTGCGCGACGACCATCCGGAGATTCGAAGGTACAACGACAGCCGGTGTACGATTCTCCCTGTCTCCAATGGCCAGGTCGGATTTTTTCGTCTTCACGCCCCGATAGGCTCGCAATGAATTATAGATGGGATCCTAGCGAGTAAGGGCTAAAGTCACGAGTGGGGCACCACTGAATTTCACGTCTCCTTTTTCACCCTCGCTTTCGTTCATTTTCCCTCCTGATTTTTTTCGTCCCCGTTGAATCATTCGAACTGCCAATTAGGCGGTTCGAAGGGTTCGAAAAATCAACCAGAAATGAGAAGAAGCCTTTCGGACGGTGATCGTCGGAACGCTCGCATGAAAATTCTCGTTGGCAACGTTCCTTCAAAATTCCTTGAATTCTTCATTTGGGTTAAGTGTTTGCGCAATTTGCAATTTTAACGGCTCTCAGGGTTTAACAAACTCGAACAAACTCATTGAATGTGACTTTGAAATTTATTGATATGACCTTGAAGTTTTTTCTGATTTAAATTAATTTCTGACGCGAGTTCATTTAACTCACCTTGATTTCGGACTTAAAAACGTCATTTTTTTTCCTGTGGCAGAAACGTCTATATTACGATCGTCAATGTTTGTTAAAAAAAAAAAAAAAAATACCAAGATTTGCAGCCAATTCGTTGTTTTTTATTGACCAAAAAAATTCTCCAGGCGTGTTTAATTCGTATCAAGAAACCGGCGATCACTCTCGATCTGTTGAAGTATAAAAAACCGGTGCGCACGCTTACCCCAAATTACTTAGCATTTGTTTCCATTGGAAGTTTATTGGTAAAATTCCATAAAAAATTTGAATATCGATTGAAAAATCATTATTGCTTGCGTTTTTCATAAATTATTAAAATCCTCCCATAATTCCTACGAATAGTCTAAAATAATGTTTTGTTTGTAAAGTGAATGAAAATTAGTTTCGTAATTTCGATCAAACAACCGGAAGTAAGTACCAAATACCATTTTCCACCAATAAATTCTGTACTCTTTAAATAATGGGAATTCGCATTATTTGCGAAAGTCGTTTCGCGTTCGAGTGCCTTGGAATCGATGGTGGAAAAAAAAAGTAATAAAGAAAGGAAAAAAAAGAGCAAGAATCGTGGAGCCACGAGTGCGATCGGAAGTGGAACAACGGCGTCGATGTGGTCCGCTACGAGTCTGGGAAACGAGGGAACTGACGGGTATCGGTAATTGAGGCGACCGCCTCGTATAATTGCAACGTTGCACACTTCGTATTATATAGAATTACACTGAGAGTACGTAGCGTGATATTTCCCTTGAATTCCAGTGATAAGTCTATTATCGGGAATTCTTCTACCTCTCCTTCCGTTCATTTTGCTCTCGCTTCTACTTCTCTTTGAAAAAGGACTTTCGTTCGTTCACTTTTATCAGCTGACGTATACGCGTCTCGTATTTCTCGAAGGCCTTTTTTAATTTTATTTTCATGGTGCCATTTTTATTTATAATTGAATAATTATTCATTATTTACTTACTATTTTGTTTTTTTTTTCTGTACTGTACAATAATATATTTTTTAACAGTGTTTTCAAACATTTTTTTTTTTTTCGATATGAAATAGATTTGAGGGATCCAATCAAACATTTTCAGATAATTACGAATATCAACGAATTTTCGTCGAAAGTACTGCACACAGCAAAAAAAATAGTGGTTTTGGAAGTTTTTTACAATTTGTTCACGGTAATTTTGGGTTTTGGGGGAAATTAATGGTATATTCGTGTTCAGGGGATCAAATTACATCGTAAAGGACCTATAAAAAAAATATTAAAAATCAAAATTTTTTTTCGATTTTTGGGCAAA
>JAPYZI010007361.1:0-11065 GCA_030523105.1 Ophioninae sp. A BG-2022a
GGTTTGTTTGGGTTTGTTTGGGTTATTTAAAAACGCAACGCTCCCAACGAGTACATCGGTGGATACGAAGCGTCAATCTATGCAACGTTCGCGGTCGTTTTCGATCATCCTTCAACATTTTTGTCATCAGTTTTACTTCGGAGAAAATTTCATCGGAGTTTTGTTTGGGCCCACATACGATTTTGAAAAACAACGTTTGCAAAAGTAATTCAAGAATATTCTCAAAATCTCAGACACAATTTTTTTTTTGTTCTCAAAATCATCAGACACAATTTTTTTTTAAAAATAATTCTTCGTCGAATTACGCGAGATTAATTAAAATTAATCTTCTTGAGCGTCGCGTTATAACGCATGAGAAATTAAAAAATGTTTCCAGATATTAGGCTTCGTAAAAATAGAAATCCGTGGTCATTCTAATAGATGACTTTGATTGGGTTCGTTTGAATTAATTCGTTTCAATTATCCGAGTATCCACATATTAAGTGTAGTAAAAAGAAATCCATGATTTTCTCCTGAAAAGGTTTCACCGTTTGTCGATCGAGACATCGATCGATGCAAATCGCAACATCGACACGTGTTCTTATAGGAAGTTACGAAAACAAACGTTCTTTTTTTTTTACGACAAAAATCACGATTTCTAGACGCTCAAACTTTGTCTAATTTTATCCACAGTTGAGTACAATTTTTAAGAAGGTAAAGAAAAGTAGTAACGGATTACTTTCCATCTAGAAATACGTCAATAAACAACGTATTAGGAAATGAAGCTTTGAAAGATTGTTCAATTTATTGGTTCTTAGTTTTTCAACCCAAACCCCCCCCCCCTCTTCCCTCCAATCCGGCGACTGAATTTATTCTTTTCAATTTTCTCGATTCGCGAACTTTTTCCTCTCTCTCTCTCTCTCTCTCTCTCTCTCTCTTTCTATTTTCTCCTCCTCTCTTTGGTCTGCGGCCTATTGGGTGACGTTTAATGTTCTCGTGAGGTTGGTTAATGCCTATACGCGCAAGTTCCAGCCCCTCTCTTGGGGGTAGCTCCGCGGAACGCGGGAGTGGTGATTTGTGGCGATTGTTCGGTCTCCGAAGCGTTGCCCCGTTATTGTTACGTATCTGCTCCCCCGTAACCCGGCGCGAATTCTCCGGGAGATAGGAACGACGTGAGCTGTGCAACCGGCGCGTTAGCCACACTCTCGATGAATACTCACGGGTTTCAACGCGACGCACGTGTACATCGATGCGTTCACGTACCGGATTGAGCGAGAGAGAAAGAGAGAGGGAGAGAGGGAGAGAGAGAGAGAGAGAGGGCGAGGAAGAGGAAGAGGGAGGGGGGGGGGGGAGATACGAGACCTCCGAGCTGACCCCTAGCCGACATCGTAAATTCATTTGCCGGTAACGACCCGCAGACGAATAAATAAATATATGTAGATATATGTACGCGATATGCATATGACTGGGGAATTTGTGTATCGACGCACTCTGCAAGCTCATATATACGTATACAAAAATGATTCTCTTGCGAACGGTTTTTTTTTATTTGTTTATTCATTTATTATTATTTTTTTTCTAGATTATTATTATTTCGTTAATTTCTTAATTTTATTTATATACTTTTTTTATTTCTGAATAAATATATAAATAAATAACTCAAACGAGTAAATAAATATATGCAGATATATGTACGCGATATGCATATGACTGGGGAATTTGTGTATCGATGCACTCTGTAAGCTCAAATATACGTATACAAAAATGATTCTCTTGTGAACGGTTTTTTTTTATTTGTTTATTAACTTATTGATATTTTATTTGTTTATTAATTTTATTAATTTTTTTTATGTATTATTATTTATGTATTTATTTATTTATTTATTTCTTCATTTATTATTTTTTCTGTTGTTAATATATATTGATTATGCAGCTGCAAGTTTTTTTTTTTAGCCTGGTGAACGTGGAAATATACATTTACCGGATATTTGAATAAAAATCATTACGGAATCTATATTTCAAGGGGAAGCTATGAATAATCATTTTGTCTCGTCACGATGATTCGTACTCCCATTTGCACAATAATCACGCGTAATCGTTTATTCATAAATTTATATAAAACGCGATGAAGCGCTCAATGCGTAAAGGGATTTTTGGAATTAAAGGGATTTCGCGTCATTTGTTTTTGAATTGAGGAATTACTCCCGGCTTTGCGCTCGGGGAGGGGAAAAACGGTGGAGGAAATCTGGAATGGCAATATTTTGGATTGTTCGCAATGGAAATTCGTATCGTCATATTTCCTCTGGAGCACATTTTTTGGTTAGCTTTGAAGATCAGTTCTCGTTCAGCCTAGGTTGATCAACAAATTCACGAAAACTCCAAAAAGCCTAAAACAATTTTTTGAAAAATTGGAATTTTCAATTGCATAGATATAAATAAAGAAAGAATAAAATAGAAAAAAAAAAACGATATTTCTGAATATGTATTCGAGCCAGTTGAGATCGCGAGTTAGTCGAATGAAAAATTGACGAAAAGAAAGAACAGGCCCCTTTCTTTTTGGAATCAATATTTGGAATTGTATTTCTGTTTATTGGAATGAACAGAAATGAACTATTTTAGACTATTTCACGTTAATTTCTTGGCAATTAAGGGCATGACTAACGCGCTTATCCGTCCACTTCGAAATTAAAAAACGACTGTTCTACCAAACGGCTGAACCAATCGTTACGAAATTTGTCGTGTGCATTCAAGACGATGGCACCGAGGTCCCCCCGGTTCCCAATTTTGATAAAAACGTTTCATTCTTGATAAATCGCGGTTTAAAACGTTTCGACTGTCTCTCTCGTACTCGTGTGTCACGTGTGTTCGTCCTGCTCTCAACATTGCACATATACGTTATATCTTCATTTGAAAATCCTGCTTACTTATATGGTCACGGGCTTTGCATAAGTAGATTTGCCTACTGGGGGTGGAGATTCGCAGAGATTTCAACTTCAAAACGAGGTAATCGAACCCCAACGTGGGGGACGAGCATCCATAGACTCGTGAGTGAAGGGGGTGTCGCTCGCAGCTGTTCCAAAGGCTTGAAGAGTCATCCCCTTGGCGAAATATCACGCATCAATCTCGTTCGTCGTCAAGCACGCGAATTTATGTGCACACGCTTATATATATATATATGCATTTGTGTATATAGTATTTATCATGTTATATACAACGTTTTCTTTTGTCGAAGCACTCTCAGTGAGGTTTCGCATGCTTGTACGATGCGATGATCATTACGAAGGGCGTGATCGTTATTTGATTGCGGGGGTAGTCCATGTGTTACGAAAAAGTACACGGAGGGTTTGGCTCGACGATCATGAGCGAGGCTACCGACGAGCACGGAGGATTAACCGCGTTGAAGCATTTCTTGAAAAACTATCGCCAAAAATGACTGAAAATGATAAGAATACAGGGATAGTCCGAAAGAATATAAAAATCATTGAAATTTTGATGACCTTGAAGAAACGCTGACAAATCCAAAAAAAAAAAGTTCAAAAATAGAAATAAATTTTTCATGAATTCAGAGGAACCTGAAAAACTGTTACCAAGAGTGACTGGAAATGATAAGAATACAGGGATAGCCCGAAAGAATAAAAAATCATTGAAATTTTGATGACCTTGAAGAAACGCTGACAAATCCAAAAAAAAAAGGTTCAAAAATAGAAATAAATTTTTCATAAGTTCAGAGGAACCTCGATAAACTCAAAACAACCCAAACAGTTCTTACTGATAATGAACAACACTGATAAAACCCAAAGGAATCCAAACAAACTCCAATAAACCAAAACAAGTCCAAATATATAAAAACAACGTCGAAAGACCCTAAAATATAATAAAGTATTTACAGCAATTTAAATAAACATCGATCGTAAGTTATTTTCAGTCCATGATTCTTTATATCTCTTGTGCGAACGAAACGGTTTTTTTTACGTTGATAGTGAATAGAGCAAGGAGGTTGAATGTTCGGGAATCGAATCCTCCTTTTACTCCGTTCGTCTCGGATATTCCTTTGTCAGTTTCTTTTTTTTTTTTCCCAAGGCTTTAATTTTGCGCATCTGGTGCTCTTCGCGGTCCCTCGTCCGGAAGCTCTAAAAATGCCGTATCAATAACACACGACCGTAAAACGGTGGCGCGATGCCGGAATGTGAAAACATTCCCCAGGGGCTCGAAGAAAAGGAGAGAAAGAGGAAAGAGGAGAGGAAGGCCGAGGGAAAATGCACACCCTGAAGAGTGATAACGTTCGGGGAGAAACGACGTCTTCATGACGAGCTACTACTCCTCCTTTTCTTTCCAACTGCTTTTTTTTTTTTTTTTTTTTTTTTTTTTTTTTTTTTTTTTTTTTTTTTTTTTTTTTTTTTTTTTTTTTTTTTTTTTTTTTTTTTTTTTTTTTTTTTATATATATATATATCGCGGAACGCAGAAACGAGAGTTGGAAGGTCTCCAGACTCCAAAAGAGCCGAGTACGCTTGCGGACGAGGACTCGTAAATGCGCTTGGTATTGGGGTACCGGGATGGTCTCGAGGCTACTCGAAAAGAACCGGGAGACTCCGGCCGAGATATTTAGTGGACGGTCTACTATATATTTCTCGTGACGAGAGGGTTAGGGTGTGAGAAAGCCACGTGCCCATCGGGAACGTCGCCGCTGTCACGGATATAAATTAAATTTACTTGTCAGTGGACAACCGTCGTCCTTAAATAATACTTAGCGTTGGATTAACACCACACCGGCTTCGAATCTTTACGACTTTACCGCCTGACTCGTGTACACCACGTGTTATTATACCGGAGAAACAGAACTTACAAGCTCAGGAATCGCACTTTTATTTTCGAAATACTCGAATTCTCGGGTATTAGGAGACAACTGTTCAGACTTTTACGTACCCGTTAATCATGTGAGATAGAGATTGAAGAATTAACGGCATTCGAGGTGAATTTAACTTCGAAAACATTTTCGAAAGAATTTTTGTATTATGATTTAATACCCTTCTGGATGAAATTTGTTCAATTTTTTATTGATTTATTATTGCTTTAATCGGAATTATTGAACTATTGTTTTAATTATTGTTTTAATCGGATGAAACAATGTTAACGAACAATGATAAATTTAAGGTAAAATTGACTTAACGTCGAATTTTTGATGCAATTTAAGTTCGAACGACAAATTGCATGATCTTTGAAATGGAATGCTAGCATTTTGGAATAGGACTATACTCATCGTGATCCATTTATCGATGTTACGTCATTATTGTTATACGATTGATGTTATTTCTATAATCAGCTTTAACCATTTTTATCAATTGGAGGTGGAGACAGGTTTGTTAATCGACGATAATGTTAAAATGGGTTAGTTCATGGCAACGATGATAAGTAAATTCAATTTGTTTGGGTTTGTTTGGGTTTGTTTGGGTAAACAAACCCAAACAAACCTATAAATGAATAAACCTCGAATGCTCCGGGGACACCTTAACCTTTGAAATATTGAGAAAAAAAAAATATAAAAAGTCGATCCATTCGAGGAGCGAACGATATCAAAACCTAATTCAATATATGAATATTTAATGTTTAAAACAATCGAATAGATTGGGTTTAAAATGTTATCGGTTCATTTTAAAATTGAATAAAAAAAATTTAACGAATTGTATTTATATTCAGTAAGGTATGATAACCCAAACAAACCCAAACGGACCCAAACAAACACATAAAAACTCAAACGAACCCAAACAGTGTGATGTTAAAACAAATATTCGTTTGATATCCCAAACGATACCGGATACCGTACAACGAATGGTATTGACTAATATTTGGAGATAAATATTTCCAGGCTCGAGTTGAAGTTTGTTCTAGTGATGACTGAAGAGCCCGGAGCAGTGACCATTGACTACCACCACGTACGGGACGATGTGGACTATTTTACGATGAAACCGTTGTAGATCCAATTTAACGGATGCGCTGAGAGATCCGGGTAGTTTCCGGACTATTGGTCCATTCCTGTAGGAAGTAGGTGTATAAAGGGTGTACCAAAAATCACCGATAACAGTAGCAGATATTGTCGGATCGACTCGTGATTGTCAACGATAAAAAAAAATCTGATAATAAAATCGTCATAGTTTTTGAATTATTCGAATTTTTTTGAAACTCATGCAAATCTTTAAATTGATGCAAAATTGCATATGTTACAGCTGCAAATACGAGTAAGTATCCGTATTTCCATCGAACCCGAACAAACCCAAACAAACCTAAATAAACCCAAAAATAAATGATAATGTTGGGAGTTCGGAAAAAAAAATTGTTGCAATCACACAAAAGCCTAATTAAACAAAGATTATAAATTTATAAACGTTTTTTTTTATGATTTACAAAAGCCAGATTAAGCAGTGCTTATCAAATTATAGGGTTTATTTAATTTGGCTTTTGTGTGATTTACAAGATTTTTCTTCGGGAAGTTACAACGTAATCGCTAATTTTTGGGTTTGGTTGGGTTATCGTTATATTTTGGGTTTGTTCAGGATTGTTTGGGTTTGGTTGAGTTATCGTTAAATTTTGGGTTTGTTTAGGATTGTTTGGGTTTCGTTGGGTTATCGTTAAATTTTGGGTTTGTTTAAGATTGTTTGGGTTTGGATGGGTTATCGTTAAATTTTGGGTTTGTTTGGGATTGTTTGGGTTTGGTTGGGTTATCGTTATATTTTGGGTTTGTTTCGGATTGTTTGGGTTTGGTTGGGTTATCGTTAAATTTTCGGTTTGTTTAGGATTGTTTGGGTTTGGTTAGGTTATCGTTAAATTTTGGGTTTGTTTAGGATTGTTTGGGTTTGGTTGGATTATCGTTAAATTTTCGGTTTGTTTAGGATTGTTTGGGTTTGGTTGGGTTATCGTTAAATTTTCGGTTTGTTTAGGATTGTTTGGGTTTGGTTGGGTTATCGTTAAATTTTCGGTTTGTTTAGGATTGTTTGGGTTTGTTTGGGTTCGTTTGGGTTTATTTGGTTTATCCTTAATTTTTTGAACACCCTGTACATAAATACTCACCCATCCATACAAGCTTCATATACTTCCGTCATCTCCGTACCACCGTACTTTTTCCCGTCCCCTATCCTTTTTCAAGTTCGCGCCTGGCCTTTTTCCACGTTTCCACTTTACTCACTGCAGTCTGTGCTTCCATATAACCGACGAAATCTACCGACAAACCGTCTCTCTCTCTCTCTCTCTCTCCCTGGCCTCAGCAAAAAAAGTTGGCTTCTCCTATTTCGATAGATTCTCTCACTTACTGAATCGACGTTGCTGTAAACCGGTACCATTTCGTACAAACTCGAGCTAACTATGGAGAAAACCAGAAATCTTTCTCGTCTCCGAATCGTTATAATAATATAACGTTGATAGACTTCTACCCCTACCGGAATTTCAGCTTCGTCTTTTTCTTGATTTATCATCAAAAGAGTTCTGCATCTTATGATTGGACGGTTCTTCAATTTTCTGCCATTTTAAAGTCTTATTAAATGTGCATTAACAAAATCGAATGAAACTTTTTTATAATTAAGGATTTATGATTACTGATGAAAAAGGGATATATGAATTATTTATGATTGTTGAATGGAACTAAAACGACCCAATTTCTAAAATTATCGTCATGGAGAATAAAAATAAAAAAAACTTCGGTTGTCAATTTATAAAATAGCGAAAGATTTGGTTAGATTACGAAATAATAAGTAAACATTGGAATACGGAATATAAATAAAGTTTTTAGGTTATCATTAATAACAACACGATTATTCCAACGTATTAATGAAATTCAAAAATTGAGATCATTTTGTTGGATATTTGGAACAGACGTACAGTCACTGACTTGATCTGATCAAAGCACATGCCAAAATCATCTAATCTGACTTCGATTATTATTGAAAGTCGAAAATTATCATTTTTAAGCTTTACTTAATTATAAAATAAATAATTCCTAAAGTTAACCAACCTCGACATAATTCAGACTTGTAAATCGTTACTTCCCTAATTTTGTCGCAATCTAACCATCCGTCGATCCATTCAGCACCCAATAGAAACTCCAATACCCCAATAGAATCATCATTGACGCAGATTCGTTCTTTCTGGAATACACGGAGCACGAGCAATCATCCTCGTAGATTGGGTCGACTAAAAAATCGAATTGATGTCGAAACTAACCAACCATAAAAAAACCAGTGCAATTGGATAGCCAACATTGATGTCCGGATACATGAAAATAGTCGAGTATCAATTACGACACAATTCCAATAGATTGCGAACCAACTTTTAACAAATTTCTATTTTTATCCAGACGTTTGATTGGTGGGTTTATTAGCTATATTTGCAAACGTTTGTCAGTTTTGTAATAAAAAGGTGGATTGAGCAAATGACAGCCAAGGGTATTTTTTTTTTTCAAATGATGGGATCAGTGTTAGTCGCTGGTCTGCAAAGTGGTTCATAGTGGAATTCCGTCACGTTCAGAATCCAATGCACCGAATGCTCTTCTGCACAAACACAGATGGAGAAACTCATTGCTTAAGGCTGTAATGTGTACCGTTTGTTAAGTGGCACGTGCAATTCCCTGAGCTCGTTGTACTCCCGCTGTTAGTTGCATTACGAACACAGGTAACGGGCTGAACGAGGGGTAGCAAAGGATTCCCGTCCATGAGTGAAATTCGACCGTTCAAGTACACTAAACTTTGTTTGTATACTAACACGAATAAGTGCTTGTATGAAGGTCTATATATATATCTATATATCGAAGAATATACTGGTTCGTTAACGAGAGAATCTCGTGTCGATAATACCGGACCACACAGCGTGTAAAGATACGACTTTTATGTCCTTCCTTCGTTGAGCCCCTTAATGTTTTTCATTCTCGAAGCATCTTTGTTTAAAAAAATAAAAAATAAACGATCGTCTCCATCAAACTAGCTCAGATTCCTCTCGTTTTTCCACAACTTTGTTACTTTTATCTTGGTTCTCTCGTGCTGCATCATATTTATATAAATACCAGGAACCTGAGGGCCCAGGCTGTTACTCTTTGCTGGCATTTGAAATTATTGTTTCTTGGTGCAATCATACACAGACTTGCATAAACTCAAACGATTTTTTACTATTCATGAAAAAAGGATAGTCCGGATGTTTTGATCCATTGATTTTTGTTGGTTGGTGATGTGAAAATGGCCAAGCTGATTTTTGATGAGATACAGACAGGTAGGATGTACCTTGGATTGATACGTAGAATTATTTTTATTAGGTGAGTCGAAGGTTTTTCATTTTGTTGATTATTTTCGATATTGTTTTTTCGAGAATATTTAATTGTAACGTTTTTACATATTAGGACTTCTCCCAACTTAATTCAACGTGTGACATTGCTTTTTTCATCCTTTTTTATCCTTTTCTTATCCTTTGTCCAAAATTAATTATAACCTAAATTAATTTTGGAGTGATTTTGAGCTGGAGTTTTGATTTTATATTTTTTTTTCTGTACGTTGATCGATCGATATTTTTGGATTTCCAACGTTAATCGCGTCGTCAGTGAAACGAGAGTCAGGTATTCTCGGATGCTCTCCAAATTAGACCGGAAGTCATTCTCTCGTGTTATCAAAGACGCCAACTTTGGAAACTTCGCGGAGAACCTTTACGACTTTCTCGTCCGTGTTACTCTTATCACACGTATCGTTGCATCTTCTTTGCCACGTGATCGTTTCGGTTCACCAAAATTGCTTTTCCATCTCGTCCAACAGATTTCTATCTCGTGATACGACGCCATCAATATTTATTACTATAATTCACACGGATGTCGAGAACGTACTTCGAGGACTCCTTAAATTTTCATCCTTCCTTCCTTCCCAACCCTGGATTTACTCAAGTGTCCCATCGCTGGACACTTTACAGTCTGTAACTTCGTCGATTATCTCCTTTTTTTATTATCTTTCGTCGTAGTTTTCGGGAGCGTCAATTTCAAGGTGGGAAAATTAATATGATATATTGCAAGACGTGAAAATTGCAAATTTCAAGGAAATGGATGGCGAATTCCCTTGAGGACAAAGAAGGCTTCTATACGCCTGGGGAAGAGGATCATACCTGTTTTTTTTTATTCTAAAATAATTTTGAGAGTGTGTCCCATCGAAAATTTTCAGCTTATTACGAATATCAACGAATTTTTATTGCAAGCACTGTACATAGCTGAACAAATCGTGTTTTTTACAATTTTTTCATCGAAATTTTGGGTTTTCGGGGAAATGAATGGTATATTCGTATTCAGGGGACAAAGTTACATCGAAATGGACCAATAAAAAAAATATTAAAAATCAAAAATTTTTTGGGATTTTTGGACAATAAAAGTTTTTTCACTGAATCATCGATAACTTTTTTCCCTTTAGGATTTGGCACTCCATTCTGTGCCCAATCTCTTCGTTATGATTTTCTCTTCAAAATCTTTTTTTGATCATTAAAATCCGATGATTTTTTGATTTTTGGCAGAATTTCAAAGTTGGACCATCGATTTTTGCAAATTTTTCCATACATACCCCTTTGCCTCTTTTTAAGATATCGATACGAATCCAACGCCATTATTTAAGTTAGGCAAAAAGCTTTTCCAAACCCCCCAAATGTATATCCATAGCAACTAAGGAGCTCACTCTACGACCCATTGAAATTTCGTGATTTTCATGATTCTGGGAAAGTGGTCCGGGGAGGTCGAAAAATTTTTTTTTCCGTTTTTAACCTCTTAAAAGGGTTTATTTGATCGGAAATTTTCCGCTGATTACAAAAACGCCCGAGTTTTTGCCTAAAGTGGAAAATTAGACTGGGAAAATGCGAAAAACCTTCTGTAGACTATTTTTCCGACGTTTTTTTTTCTTTTTTTTCCATTTTTGAACTTTTGAAAGGGTCTATTTGATCGGAAATTTTATGCTGATTACGAATATCGTAGAATTTTTGTCGAAAGCAGGGAATGAAGCAAAGAAAAACGTGTTTTAAGGTGTTTTTTACGATTTTTTCATAGAAATTTTGGGTTTTTGGGGAAATTAATGGTAGATTCGTGTTCAGG
>JAPYZI010007362.1:0-18008 GCA_030523105.1 Ophioninae sp. A BG-2022a
TTTGGCAGAATTTCAAAGTCGGACCATCGATTTTTGCAAATTTTTCCATACATACCCCTTTGCGTTTTTTTTAGCGATTTTTCAAGAGGACTTTCCGGGGAAACTATAAGAGATATCGATACGAATCCAACGGCATTATTTAAGTCAGGCAAAAACCTTTTCCAAACCCTCCAAATGAAAGTCTATGGCATATAGGGAGCTCACTGTACGACCTTTTGAAATATCGTGATTTTTGAGATTCCGGAAAAGTGGCCGGGGGAAGACGAAAAAAAATTTTTTCCGTTTTTAAACTATCAAAAGGGTGTATTTGATCGTAAATTTTGCGCTGATTACGAAAATGCCTGAGTTTTTGCCGAAAGTAGAAAATTAGACCGGGAAAATGCCAAAAACTTTCCTAGAACATCTTAGACATTTTTCTCCGCTGCAGCTTACGCTAGCTTTCGTAGCGACGGAGGTTACGAATTAGCGCAGTGTTCACGTGACGAGTCAACAAATATATTGCTCCTTCGAAAGGAGGCAAGCGCAGTCCCCCGTTGAAATTTCTCCACGGTGGCCAACATCCATTGAAAACTCAAGCTAACCCAAACCCAAAAATAAGCAATCGTGAAGGCACGATATCGTTTCCGGAAAAACTCATGGGAAAATCATGAAAATAAAGGTCGGATTTTTCGAATCGAAAAAATAAAAACGATGAAACGCGGCCAGAGACAGCCAAGTGCACACAAGATTTAGCCACTAATCCGTAAACTGGTTGTGAAAAGATCGAGGGTGAGAGGAGTACGGTATAATCGACACGCCTTGATTGGATGCCCGATTGTTCGCCTACGCGCTCACGAGCCATCATTTACTTAGGGCACGAGGCCCTCGTATCCACCAGAGTTGGGGTATTTCCTTCAGCGATTAGGGGTCATTAGGAGATCGTTTTGTGTCCCTGCGGTGCATTCGCTCCTCCCAGTGACGTCTCTCGCGTATCCTCGATTTCCCTCTTCCCCCCTCGTCCTCCTCTTCCTCTTCCTCGCCCCCCGCTCTTTCTTATGCGTGAGTGGTTTGCGGGCTTGATTCGTGGCGTGTGCGTGAAACGCGTTTAAAAAGTCTTGCCGGGGCGTTTTCGGGTCTCGTGGGACCCCCACTGGAAAAGGCCCTGAAAGGGAGAAGGGAGAAAGGATAAGGGCACAAGGGCCCCGTCGCGCAACGTATTATTACGTGTCTCGCTTATGCGCGACCAGAAAGACGTCTTTTGCGCGCTCGAAGCAAGATCAACCGAAGCTGAAGATTTAAAAAAAAACGAAAAAAACAAAACAAAAAAGGATTAAAAAATACAAAATTATTTAAAAAGAAAAGATTTAAGAAAACGACCGGGACAGAGACAGGAAGAGAATGTGGAACGACTGCAACGAAAATTCGGACACCCCGGCTTTACTTTCAACTTTTTTCTTTTTCGTTTTTAATGTTCTCTTTCTTTCTACAGTTGTAAGCGAGTCGTTGATCAATATTTTTGTGTAATCTGACTCGGTGTGTTCGTCTATGATGCACCGAACGAACGATGTCTGTCAGGATTCCACGGAAGAATCGATACTTTGGAATTTTCATTTTCATTTTCCAAAATGGAAACGAAAACAATCTTCAGACGGTAACTGATGATTAACAAATTTGACGTTGCCGAAACGGTGGCGTTCTGGGAAATTTGGGACGTGGAGATGTAAAAATGTTGGAACTAATATTTAAAATTGAAAAAAAAAAATTGAAAAATTCAGTCGTTCAAAAAAGATGTGTAGTTGTGAATTCACGAAATTTAGTTCGGATATCGGAGGGTTTTCGGAAAGTTTGGTTACACGGTGATGCGCCGCAAACGAGTCGAAACTTTTGGCGGTAGGAGAGACGAGAACCTCGGGGGCAAAACGTCGATTATGCTCTCTTGAAAAAAAAAAGGGGGTGTCGGCCGTTTGACCGGAGGTCCATGATGGCGTATAGCCACTTGATGCACGACGATGAGGATACCTGTACCCCGAAGAGACAACGGGAGAGAGAGAGAGAGGACCGAGCGTTCGAGAGTTTCCAAGAAACGAGAGCAGATATACCTTCGGATAATGTGCTCTTCGCGTATGTGTGACGTATCCAAAAAACTCTCAAAATTGTCTAATGACGAAGTCCAGCAAGGGTGTTTCATACGTGTGCACGCGTTTGCCCCCGGGAGATAAAATCCCGTCCGTTCGACCACAATTTTAAAGAATCTCGAAACGAGCGAGGGCTAACGTTAAATGCTCCGAGTTAACAATAATGCTCGGGGGCCACTCAAAACTATATGAAAAATATATCAAAAACATTTCCAATTCCGAAAATTTATCGTTCCCGATTAAAATATAGTTACCGATTACTGATTACCGATTTATGATTGATCATTGACGATTGATTATCGTTTTATCGTTACCGATAACCGATTTGTCATTAACGCTTCACCACCGGGGAGGAAAAAAATCATCAAAAATCGTTAAAAACCTAAACCGATCGTCACCAAGAGAATCGAAGCTCGATATCAGCCGCCGTTAATATTCGAGCCTCGTCCGCGAAACCGTCGTTAAAGAACGGTTAATCGCACTCACGAGTCACCAAGTTCGCGCGTCCATTGTCCGGTCGGTCGATTTTCTTGTCAACGTTCCAAAAGTACGCCAAAGGGCGTTCACCCGCGAATAAACTTTCGTATACTTTTTCGAGATACTTTTTCAAGAACGAATTTACTCTTGATGTTGCGGTTACGTGGTTTTCCCCACCCCTGTCCAACTCCCACTCTTAAAACTTTTGGTAGGGGCAAAATCGGCAACAACGAATTTACCGTTGATGTTACGGAATCGTAGACTCGCGGATATATATATCGGTCGAGGCGACGACAACGACGACCCTCGTGCAAAAGCTCGCGTGAAAGCCCGCAGGGGGATGATTTCCGAGTCGCGTGTTGCGAAATCGTTTTCTCTCTCTCTCTCTCTCTTCTCTTTCTTTCTCTTCTCTCTCACTCGCCCCCCCCCCCCCCCCCCCCCCCCCCCCCCCCCCCCCCCCCCCCCCCCCCCCCCCCCCCCCCCCCCCCCCCCCCCCCCCCCCCCCCCCCCCCCCCCTCGCTTTACCATCGGTGATTTCGCGAACCCCTTGGTCCCCCCGAATTCTACGTTTCCACCGATCTCGTCACTTCTCACCCAGACTTCTCGGGTATCCGCGACGCCGATCGTTCTCAGCCACACGCGTGTCGCATTCTTCCTCAACAATAAATGCTGGGCCGATTCCTGGCGGAGGCGGTGCGACAACTTTTTTTCTCGCGTTTGAAGACACCTTTGTCGTTCGAGTATTCGTAAAAAATGGACATTTCTTTCATTCGGAATTTTTTATTGCGGAGAAGGCTTTGTTAATATTGATTGAATTTAATAAATGTTACTTATAATTATATATTTGATGTTTTTATAATATTTATTTTATTTTGATACGTTACATCGAATGTATTATTTAAATATTATTATTAATGAATATTATTTAAAATATTTCATCCCCTCACGTATAAACAAATATCCCTTTGTCGCAGTGGAAATAAAAATGAAAAATAAAAAATTGTTCGCAACTCGTAGTCCCGCGATAAATCTTAAAAGAGAAATCCAGCTGACGTAGTTTTTTTTCGTATATTTTCGAAACGTGTCATTATTCGTCGCCCCATTGGCCCATGACGGATAGCTTTCGAGGTAGTTGTACACGCGCAGGTTTTCGTGGGCGTCGGTATGTACGTTGAACTTTACGACGTTCCAGACGCATTCTCGTCGAGGGAAAGGAATCGATGATTTATATTCCTGCGTCGATGAACCTCCGCTCACGACTTTTCGAAAATTCTCATTTATCTGGACCACTCTTAAGGGGGTGTAAAAATATTACGAAAAAAAAGTACGGAATTTCGGATAACCAAAAAGATCGACGTCTTCTCGTGCCTTTTTAACGCTTTTCAACTAACCAAGAGCGGCCCTTAAAGCCTCAGGGAAATTTGGATAAAAATTGATAAAAAAAATAACAAAATAATCTTTTTCCCTTCGATGAAGAATGCTGGGGGAAAAGAAACCGAGAAAAGTTCGAGGGGTTCGTATTATTTATCTTAACTCCGGGTCCGATTGAGGATCGAGTGGCCGCGAGGGTCGTGTAAATTCTTACGAGGCGTCACGTATTAGGTCGTACGAGAGAGAAAAGACGATATATATTGGCATACCTAAAGGAAAAAGAATTTCACCCTCATCCCCCCCGACCCTCTGGTCGATTCTGGTGGCGAATCTTCAGGGTGGCGGTACTTTCCTCCCGAAGCATTGGACGTTGCGCCGTCGAACGGACCAGCCTTCGCTCCGAAGAACCTCAATTCTTGAAGGGTCCCGGTGATGGATGTCCTTTTGCCGTTGGTATGTACCCATTAGACATCGGAGCCGTCATCGACGCGAAGGAATCTCCTCCGGATCGGCTCTTACCGAACATCCTGACCAAGCGTTTCATTCAAAAATGGATTGCCCGATGATTCCAGCGCGATACGGGATCGAGCCACTTCGGATGACCGGAAGTTAGTCTAAAAATGGGATTGGAACGATTGGCCGGTTGGCAAATTTGTAGACTCGCACTCGGCAAGCGTACATCTACGAAAGCGTCGACACAGGTGACAGCCGAGCTCTCGGTGGCCGTAAACGCGAAATATGTCAAACACGTAATAAAACAATTAGCCATAAAACGTAACGACCATCGTGTGTGACACGCGACGGATTACACGTGTGTGTTTATGCGAAGAGATTCAAGCTGGTGACTGAAAGCGTTTTCCCATCGAGAGAGACTCTTCTGTTGCTTGGAAGCGTACGAAGATGAAAGAAAAAACAAAACAACAACAGCGGGACAATGAAACGTTTTGTCTCAGGTTTTGCGCGTTTCTACCGATCGTAAATCTATCCTGGAGGGTCAATCCGGTCAAGGCTACCTGAACGCGTCACCGTAGTATTCTGGCTGGATCACCGACCGGGTGATCGGTTATTCTTTGGAAATCTTATTTTTCATCGGGGCAATTACTTCCTCCAAATAGACAATGACGAATGGGAGCAATGATGCCGATCCAGCATGGGGGCCCGACAAAAAAATTGCTTCTCGAGTTCGAGAGGGTTGAAAAAAATGACTCGGAGAGAAAAAGGTTGGTCCTTTCAGCGTCCTAATGGACAATGATGGAAACCCTTCCCGACCTGCCCAACCATTGATGAATCGTTTCCAACCAAAACTCTGGTTAAGTTCTTTACAAACCATTTCGGAACGCAATTAAGTTGATTGCGATATATGAGATCATTCAGCATCTAGTTGGAACATTGGGCTCCAGCCGGAAAGTTAGGAATTATCTAGGAATTCGTCACAACGAGCTCCAGTGATGGAATTTCGTCATTGATTGTCCGAAAAACTTGAGCTTCGAACTGCCACGACTCACTATCATGACTAATCAACGATCATTGGCGTTTGGGCTTAATCCAATCAGGAATATTAGAGACCAGGAAATCGTAAATGGAAATGATCCACTCGATCATCAATTGGAACCTTCGATGAAGAGCCTCATTGGCTTCTATCTTTCGAAACTGACACTCCACCTTTCATAATTTCCACCTATCCTAATATCAGGAACATTGAGGACTAAAAAAACCCAGAAAGTGTCACGAGGAAGTCTTCCGGTGTAACGAATCTGTCCAGTCGGAACGACGTAGGCGTTCCATCAGAAATCCTTCAAGCGTCGTTCCCCACCACCCACACGCTTTTTGACCATTCGACTGTTTTTCTTTTAGAGGTTTCGTCTATCCTCTCGTTTCAACTACGTTTTATCCGTGATGAGGAGAGCATGATCAGGCGTATATCCGGAAAAGCGAGGGAACTCGAGTGGCCGAGGAGGGTCTTGTGAAGGATCTTCCATCGAAGCCTGGCTAACCCTGAATCGTTCGGGACCACCGAGCTCACGTTTTTTTCTTTTCGATCGTGTTACTCAAAAGCGAGAATCACACCGAAGAGGTGCGGCAAACCAAATTTTTCGATGAATCGACAAAATCGAGAATCCTCCTCGTGGCGAGTTAAGTGGAAAGCATGTTTCAGGAAGTCATCGTTCCTGGATTTCCAGTACTTTCAATAAGTGGCCAAGGGCTTTAATGATAAATTAATTTAATTTAATTGTTAATTAAGTCATCGTTAAATTGTATCTTCAATGTCAAAGCCATCGGACCGGATCGAATAAACATGTAAGGAAAGTGGTACTTCGGATGAGAAATGCGCTCGTCATGGCTGTAGCATCTCAGAAGTCGCAATCGTCGTTCCCTCTCCTGGCCAAAAAACGGGACGTATTTAGCATTGTCATCGTGGTACGGGCGTGCGCGCCGCGTCAAAGATTATTTCGACGGTTGAAGGAGGATGTAACACCGTTGTATGCCCAACAGCGAACAACCTCAATGGACGCTCGTTAATAGATTGTGTCTCGTGTCAAAATAACAATACCGTTTTAAATAACAAAAGGTCGTAACCGCTGGCACTTTGATTTACTGAAATTGAATGAGCGGAAGAGTCGGCGCCTCGCCCTCATCGCCTGCCCCCTGCCCCTTCGCCGTCCCGGATGGATTTCTTTTTTGATCGATCAATGCCAGCTTTTTCGATACCCGACGTATGGGCGTACAAATATTTAACCATTTTTTTGCCACTTTTTAGATCGATTTTTGGGCCATTGATTATCCAAAACCAAAAAAAACACACAAAATGAAAAATAATTTGATAAGAGTGTATTAATATTCTTAAATATAATTAATTTGGAAATTGAATTTGTTGATTGAGCTAATAAAATCACTGACTTTATTAATATCATAATTTTACTTAATTCAATTATTGCAATTAATTTAATCAACTTGGGTCATCGAGGCGATAATGGAAAAAAAATTAATTAATTAATTAAAACATATTTAAAAATATATAATTATTGAATAAAGCAGTTTTTTATCGATCTTATATTTTTTTTTAATTAAACAAAATATATATTTTTATAAATCTTCACCCTCAATTATTTTCTTTTCAATTTCAAAGGAACAATTCCTTTCGAAGGAAAGCCAAAACCGTCACGGATCGAAAGATTTTCCCTCTTTTTACAACGCCTCTCGCAAGTCCCGAAATGGATCGCGAATTTAAATCAAGGCTTCGAGGATGTTCTTAGATGTTCGACGAGAATCGTCGCGCCATTGACTGGGGTAATACGATACTCGTGTAAATCGGAAAGGTCTCTCGATCTCTTCGTGGGCGCAAACAGACGTATGCAGCTGCGTGCTCTGCAGTACGAAAATTTCGATCGATTTACACTGCCAATAAATAAAGAAGACTGAAATAAAGTTCGAGAAAATAAAGTAAAAAATAATTAAATGGAGTTAAATCAAATAAAAAAAAATATATATATATATATATTCATTTATATTTATACATATTCCTAACACACGTGAAAATACAATAAACCGATTGATATCGCAAGAAAAAAATCGATAAAAATAATAAACGATGTAATAAAATAAAAATTAAAAAAATGAAAATAAAATAAAAATAAAAGGAAACGAAAGCAAAGGCTCGGGCTCTTGCGGAGGCCCCATGGAGGCCACGTACATCGAAGCTGACAGTGAGGAGTAGGCGGAGTAGCCAAACGCCATATAGGGTCGGAGGTAAGAAGACGCTAAGGAAATTAGAGGTCCGCGCGTCAAAGGGGAACAAGATAGAAGGAGAAAGAGCGGGAGGAGGGGGGGGGGTACACCATAGGCGCGCAATACGAGCGCGGACGAACGCGACGAAACCGCAAATTAAATTAGCGAGTCGCGGAACGACGTTGAGGGCGCAAGAAAGCGTTTGCTGACCGCTGTTTAGCCCCGGCTTAATTACCAATTAGCCAATAAAAAAAAAAAAAATAAACACGCCCCTGTACAGGATTGGCGAGGGCGCGCGCGCGCGACTCTCATGGACGCGTCACGGCCCTTTGGCTCACCTTAAGCCTTCGAAATACGCGCGCGACCGTTTCTCCCCTTAAAACTGCCCCCACCCCTCCCCTTCCCGACACTCGTGATCGACCCCTAAGAAAAACGAGACTGTATATAATTATAACCTCGCAAAACAGCCAGACACGATGCTAAAAGGCATCTCTCGTCTCGTCTCTCCGAACCCTTCTCGCTGGAGTATCACGATGACTCCCCACCCCGACCGCCCGCTCACTTCTGATCTTCTTACTACCAAGACCGAAGGAGTCTTAACCAAGATTTCTTGCGCCAAACGTCCTATGAGATACTTCTCTCTCACCGTTCATTATTCAAGCACGAGTCTTCTTCGATACTTCAATTTCGTTTTGGCCTCGTTTGGCAAGCCCAAACGAACAAACGAACGAAGCAATCGCTCCTCGACGAATCAATCGTTCTTCCGAACATTATTCAAATAGCATTATTTGGTTTAGCAGCGATTTTCCAAAGCGACAACTTTGCGCCATTGAACTTCCATTCTCGCCCAAACCCAAATCTCCACTTTTTTTCGAATTCGTGTCAATTTTGTTCCTGCTTTCTATTTCCCATAGCTGATACGGTCCATCTGTAACACGAGCCACCGATCTTTCTGTTTCCCTTTCCCCTCGGTTTAACAATCGCCCACGCGCGACCGTTTCGAAAGATTAAAAAAAAATGTTCTCTTAGGCGACCGGGGTCTTGACAATGCCGGAGGATCCTGATGCAGCTCCTCGTGGACCGTCTCTCTCTCTCTCTCTCTCTCTCTCTTTCTCTACGATGCATTATTTCGACGACTCACCTCGCTACCCCGCCGACACCCACGTCGTTTCCGGTCGGACACCCCGTTCTTTCCTCTCGCCCTTCCCCCTCCAGTCGGCCCTTTTCTCCAGCATCCCGCTCCCCCCGGCTCTTCTCTTCTTCACCGCGCAGCTCGAAAAATATCCTCATGAGCCACGTACGAAGATGAGTAAAAAAAAAAAGGAAAAAGAAAAATAATACAAGACGCAGCGTTATAAAGAAAAGAGCGAGTGAAAAATGTTCGTGGTTCGGGGCTTGATAATTGCCGTGTGCTCTCCAACTGTTATTATTAAGCCGATATTTTACCGAGGGGACACACGTTCGCGCATATAATTTGCAAAAACCTCTAATTATGGGTCTACGGATCCACACGTGTGTAATAATCCACGTGTGGATGTTTATGTATGAAGGTACCCACGGAGATACTGTTTTTTCGGTGTTCAGGGCCTCCCCGAATCGACGATAGAAACGGGCTGGAGAAAAAGTCTCTCCGGTATCGTGTTGCGAGACGGTGACGACTGGAATAATCCAGGAGTGGACATCGAAGGGACCGGAGTCCGAAGACGTCTGGAAAAGTACACCGATGGAATTTAATAGGACTGGAAAAGTTTAGGACAGGGTATCTTTGGAACCGGGAGTCCGAAGGACTGGATATTCGTAAAACGGGGAATGTACGAGACTGGCAATTACTAGGACTGGAAATCCGAAGGGCTCCACCTTTCTAAGGCTGGAAATCTCCAGGACTGAAAAAATCGAGAGAAGGTGAACGAGCCAAGGACAGAAAGGAAGAAGAGGATATATCTAAAAAAAAAGGGCGCGGCCCTATCCTAATTCGCCCACGCGTAAAATATCTCGCGTCCTCGTTTTCTCCGCGCGCTTTATTATTAGGCTGAGACAATCCTTTTCGGGCTCTCCACGGCACGTACTTTTTTTTTCCTTGACGCTCTCGCTGTACCGTTGTTGTGAAAAGAGCGTGGGCGACCCGTGATGTTCGAACGATCGATCGACCGAACTTCGATGTTCCGAGATTGTCGTTGTGAATAGAAGCGAGATAAGGGAGCAAAATCTGCGATTTCAAGAATGATGGAATACTTTGGAGTCCAGGATGGAGATATTGGGGTCTATTGTCCGCGAGAGACCTCCGCGAGGATCGCGTTGGTACTATTTTGACAGGAGTATCGTCTACCATCGATCCAATCTTTTTGAGGCTAAATGATTGTTCGGGTTCTCGAAGAATAAGTCAAAGGTGAGTCCAAGGGTGTTCCATGAAGGACGCGGTTGACCCTGTCTCCGGGGGGGGGGCACCGCGGATGAACCGACTCGACTGACACGAGCATAATGACGAAACGCAACGGAGAAAACGAACTCTCGGATTCATGGGGCCCTCGAAGGGCCCCACCCTTCATCCTCCGACTCGGTCGTTCCACCCTCTCGGTATCCGACTAATCGCCCTTTTGTGATCATTGCCCGCGATAAATGAGAAAAGCCGTGAGGAACTTTTGCTCCAATGGACCTTCGTTGCGACTGGAAATTACTGGAAATGTGTTTGGCTGAAAATTTTGATGTCTAGAAATCTCCAGGCCTGGAACTCTCCTAAATTAAAAACAAAAAAAACTTTCCATGCCGAAAAAAAATAATTTTTTTTTCATTCTTCTCCAGTACATATAAATTTGTTGATCCCCTCGAATGTTTATCCGCGTGAAAAATGAGCAAAGCCATTGGATCACTCCTTTCAAACGACTGATCCAAAATCTTCCTCGTTCGAAAATTGGGAATAATTTTACAGTATTTCGAGTGTCGTAAAAATATTTATGAAGATACTGGAGGATCCAACGATGAATTGCTCCGTGCAACTATCAAATAGAATTTAAGATCATAACCAGCTTAAAGTTACCGGGAGGAGGGAACGCTGCAAGTCACGACCCAACAATAGTACAAATAATAACAAGACCCGAGAGAGAACTCGTACTGGAACTCCACTCGAGAGGAACCGCTCACTCTCCGGGAGCACCAGCGAGTCTTAAACGGAAACACGGGCCCTATACCTGAGCGTTTCCTTAAGTCAACTTCACAACGGCTCATCGCTCGAGCGAAACCAAACAAAATTTCTAAATTGTAAAACTGACTTTAAACGATAAATCGTTTGATTTAAAAAGCAAATATTAAATCCTTTAATGAAAAATTTGGCTAATAAATCCATTAATTTAAAAACCGAATTTTAAATAATTCAATAAAAAATCGAACTTTAAATATGTTAATTAACAATTCGTATGGCAAATTTCTCAATTAAAAATTGAGAAGCCGAACAATCTGATAATGATTACAAATGCTCAATCATATAATTGCAAAACTCAAATACTAAATATTTTTAAAAAATCAAATTAATAAATAAAAATTCGTTTCGTAATTTATAAATCAACACCAGCCGTCGTTCCAACGAATTTTTTTTTACGACAAAAATAATTTATTCTTCATTCTTGTACTATATACATGCTTTTTCATTTTTGAATAAACGATATTTTCCTTATTTTTTTCGATTAGGTATAAATTTCCAACATAAAACAGGCAAAACCCTTTTTAATTCTTAAAATGGAAATTCAAAATCGTTCCGTTTTAAGAATTCCGTGTGAAGGTGGCTTGAAGCCCGAGGGGGCAAAGTTGTGGGTCTCGGTGTGTGCCTGCGTACGCCGTAAGTAGCGTATTGGATTGTCCGATACGAGTTATACGTAGTAGCAAAACTCCAGAAGCAAGACTTGTGGCAAAAGCGTTCTGTGAATGCACCGGGGCGTGCGCTCTCTCCCCGCGCAGATTTCACCGTCATTGCATCGTCGAGAGGCCCGCGAAGAACCACCAAGCCCACCCACAACGCACGATCTTTGCACGAGAGAGTGCACCTTTTCGCTACCGGTATTGAATCGCGGTCGCATTGTTTTTGCTCCCCCCCCCCATCCTCCTCCTCCACTTCCACTTCCCTCCGTCTCGTTTCACCCTGACTTTCCTCCCCCTGCCCCGACCCCTGAATTATTTGCATCCGCGAGGGAGGCCGGGGGGGGGGGGGGGGGGGGGGGGGGAGGGGGGCGGGGGGGGGGGGCCGCGCGGGGCGCCGGTTATGCTCGCGGTACTGCAATACCGTGCAAAAACCACCAGCGAAGATACGAGGACGAGCCAACGTACGAAGCCCCCGTATTGAATTCTTGAAAAGTTCCAGGATCAAGATTCGTACGATTCGCTGGAGCGAGGGATAACAAAAGAAGATTTGGAGAATTTTTAGAATTCGGGGAAATAATTTTTCTTGCGGGGTGGGGAAATATGGGTAGTTTGTTTTGGAGTGGCCCAAGGGTGGATCGATTCGAAAACGACTAATTAGGTATGATCTATGGGTTTTTATTTTCATTATTCGCTAAAATAAAAGTTGACTCTCCGCGTTTCCGTTTCCGGAAATTCTTGTGAATTCAATACCCCAGGCTTTGACGATCGTCCCCAGGAAAGGTAGTATCAATCCTCCTCGAGATCGTATCAACGTCCGAAGGAAAATAATTCGCCAAATCCCTGGTGGCCTTTCATCAGGCTTCCACTAGGCAACGTTTGCGTTCCCCACAGCCCAAACAAGCGGTATCATCAGTGTCGAAGATGGGGCAAAAGAGACGCTCATATTTCTAGAAACGTACCGGAAGAGGGACAAAGAAGAAAGATGGGTAAGGGAGGGGGCTCCCTTACATCGGTAATGGTACCTAATACGGCCACGTAGATATATAGTAGCATCAGCAAGAGAAGTGTAGCGGTGCATCTCTCTCTCTCTCTCTCTCTCTCTCTTTCTCTTTCTCGTTTTGGCTCTCTCAAGTATAGAAGGTATAGTTTATTGTGATTACATGGGGTCAGGTCCCGGCAATAAACCATCCCATGGTGGCCATAGTGGCGCAGGGACTCCCTTCGTTCGGTTCAGCCTGGGTACCATCACTGCCGTGTACCGTATCGCCTGAGAGAGAGAGCTTCGAATTCTCCCCCCCCCCCCCCTTCCCGCTCTCTCCCTCTCAGTCTCTCTTCCTCTCTCGCGAAAGATTTCGTGGCCGTCTCGAGAATCTCGTCCGGACGTTCGGATGCGCCTACGCACCGTGCAGGCGGAGCTCAACAACCGTGCGTGGTGCCAAAGCAAAGCTAATTCAAAAAGGGCAAAACGACCCCCGAGGTGTAACGCTTCACAAGCAAAAAACAAAAGCGTATAGCGCTTTGCCGTTAATGAATAAAAAAGAAAAAGGAACAAGAGAAAAAAAACAAAGAAAATATAAGAGAGGGATATTCGACAGTCGTGTGGAGAGCTGTCACACTGGAATTTTAATGACGTTTATGGAATTATTAATGTCGAAAAGAAAGATTCGCTGAACGTCGTGTACCGATCAATGCGTCGCGTTATCGAAAAGACCAATTATCGAATTTAATTGGGGTTCGAGTAACTGGAAATCAGGAGTATCGAGAAAAATCAATTTTCAATCTTCGTTCCAAAAAAATTACGTCATTTTCGAAACTAATGAATAAACAATTGAAGAATAAATGTTGCTCAAAATTAGGGTACTGCTCCACTGAAGGATGGTACAAAAAAAATTATTTTCTGATTTTTTTTTAAATCGCTATCTTTGGAATCGCAAATGTAGCTTTCTTTTGCGATTCCTGCATTATAGGTCGAATTGCCTCCAGCTAGAAGCGTTTTTTTTCGTAATTTTCAGCTTGCCTGAGCCCTTAATCGAGTTTTATTAATTTATCTTCGCCGGGATTCCCCGATCCAAATGATACATCCTGCGAGAGGGAGGACGACGCAGCTACCGGGTGAAATGATCCGTGGTGGTTTCCCTCAGGAATTCAGGAAGGAATACGCAGTAAAGGCACTCTCGTCACCGAAAGACCCTCCTATTATCGCTCCAGGTTTTGCGAGTCATACAGTTATAACTTCTCTTTCTCCTCTGTCTTCCTCTTGGCTCGGGCTCTTCGGTTTTAATAGTTCGACCACTTGGTTCTTTACCGAGTATATAGCCCACGATATATATGCATGTTCCAGCGGCCACAATGAACGGCGTGACGTTATTGCCTGGCTTCGCGTATGTATTAATAAAATTTATTAGCTGGCGTAAGTGCGCCGACGTACACGCGTTAATGGATTTCGAGAGCTACCGCGCCGCAAAATTTTCTCCTCCCATCTCTCGTGTCCACTCTTGTTCTTCTTTTTCTCAATTTCCGACTCGGTTCTACACGCTCCAGCTGATGAAATTGCACCTCCCGAGTAATCGCCAACGTTTATTCAACCCAATGGATTCGTGCGTCGTCCATACCGGAGGGAAACCCAGGCTCGATGTTTTCCAGTCTGAAACGACCGTTTCGTTCAACGTAATTTTCCAAAATGTAGAAACCCATGGACCAAGTCCCGTCCAGTTACCGTCCATGAATGGAACTTGTCCGAGAAGAATGGAAGATGTTGATGGAACACAAGCCTCCAGGCATAGGATGTTCCAGGGGAGAGTTCCATCGACGAGTCGAGACCTACACGAGGCCTGACCACCGGCAAAGCGAGACGAGAGCCGTACGAACCGGAGCTCCTCGCATCATCCGCAGTCACCGTTCAAGTCTTCGCGTCGATTTATTGCCTCGCGGGGAACGCATCAACTCCGGAGTGCGTTTCGGAATACGGCTTTGGTGCTCGACTCACCGAGAATACGTTACCCGTTGGAGCATCGAAGAACTTTCCTGATGAAAACGCAGGGCCAACCGAAACAAACCCAAACGTTTGAAGATTTTGGTTTTCGTAGTTATCAAGAAAGAACCAACCGGATGTAAACCTGTAGTTCGATGGGCCATAGAATTCGTTCGCTCGTTATCCTTATTGGGTCGTCGAACACGCGTGGGAACGAAGACGGTCCGTTGGGTCGGTAGGGGGTGGACAAATAATCCGACTATTAGAGGTGTCCCCGAGAGATTCCGTAGGTCGAAGCGAAGGATGGATCAGCGTTAGGGGTCAGCGTCGATAGAAAGATGTAGAGGTTAGGTCCGCAATTCCGGACTTGCGGGCATCGCCCCCAATTTGTCCTAACAGGCAACCGACAAGGTTGTTTTTTTCTTCTCTCCTCCCCTTCCGACTCCTTGTCCACGCTCCCTTCGGATAGTGTAACGGCGTAGGCTGGAGGATGCAGCGTATTCCTCCGGAGTCGAACTACCCTTCGAATGGTCAACGGCCCGGTTGATTGACCGTTAGAGGATGGGAAGGGATCTCGAAGAATCCTAGATCGTATCAATATCCGATATACAGTGCATCAACGGAATCGCTAAGAACTACGGATCATTTATACGAGGCGTTTCGAATCCTACGGTGACTCCGGACGCTTCTTTCCTGTCGGACAACAATGACCTCTGGATGAAGTCATCCAGATATGGATCATCCCGGGTCAACTCTATTGACGTCTCTACCAAAAAAAAAATCAAAAATAAAAATAAAATAAAATAATGCAAATCTCCGTGATGGAGTTTTGGAAACCGGTGAGGAGCGGCTACTGTCCCGAGGCCGATGGCATTGTCGATTCACCGAACAAGCCGGTAGTCGGGTCCCCGCTTTACTCGGATTTATACGCGTTCAATGGGGATAGTGAAATGAAAAAAAAGAAGAAGCAAAAAAAAAGAGAATCAATTCTCCGGCACACCCCGCGGCGCGGTCGCTTTATTTACACGCGCGCACAGACGAAGAGACGCGACCGAGGGAAGGGGTGACAGAGCTGACGCTTGGTCACCGGTGATTAATGATTCAGCCAATCAGATATATAGCTCGGTGCCTAGCTCACCGATGGAATTGTACAGGAGACCGTCTACTCCGGCTGCGCAACATCCGAACGTACACCGCCATCAACATCGCTATAAAAGAGAACTTGCGAGCGAGAGAGACCGCTGACTAGGTAAAAAAAGAGAAAGGGAGAAGGCCGATAGGATTTGCGTGACAGCGATGTGTCGCACTGTCACTTGGTTGGTACATGTCGATCGCTGGAGGACCGTGCAGACCCGCTCGTTGCTATCCTACCCGATGATGGTGTTCGGCTTACCTGCTGTCGAAATCGAACGAAACGGTCGGTGGTCTACACGCGTCAATAACGTCGTTGTGTACGTAAAGGTTCGCGCGCACGATCCCTGATGAACAGTGGTCGGTTCTCGGGCCGGGTATACAAGTAGCCAAAACCCGGATGGTACACACCGATGGAGATCCCGATCGTTGCGCATTCCCGGTTATGTCGAATCAAAAAAAAAGAAAACAAAATGAAAAAAGAAACAAAGAGAACAACAAAAAACAAACGCCCCGAGCCATATTTCCATACGAGGAGGCGACGGCAACGAAATCACCGATGACAAATGGAAATCGTCAACGTTTGCGCGAGACGACCCCCATAGCCAATAAACCGTCAAACAAATCGATGTTTATGCGAGCTCTTCACAGCTGTCCGGATATATATATTTCTATAATCGTGACAGGGATTCCAATCCACTGGTCCTCATCGTACAAACGTCACTACACGATATACCCGAATGATCGATTCTCGTTGGTGAAGGTGAAGAACGCTTCGCGAACGCTTTCAGCCTAATTTACGATCCTCCGAACTCGACAGGATTCAAGATGATGGATCCTGAGCGTTTGTTCAGGAGTTCCTAAGTTGGAAAGTATATCGACGGAGAATTAAAGTGGACGAACGATGATTCAATGGCACGATTATTGACAGCGATCCAATTGCGATGATCGAACGTCAAAACCATCGGCGATTGCCCAATTTGCTCCGTTTGGCTTTAGGCAGAATTCCAGAGAAATTTCGAGTCTAGCGTGGGTGACGAGAGGGTGATCGTTACCTTTCCGATGTACGAGAAAAACGATATAAAATGGTCGGAGGGTTTCGTTCCTTTTTTTCAATCTCTTTCGCTCTTGTTTTCTCGTGGTTACCATATGCCTCGGAAGGGAGAAGAGCACATCGAAGAGGAAGAAGAATAAGAATAAGAAGAAGAAGAAGAAGAAGAAGAAGGAGCAGGAGCAGCAGCATATAATCTCGGTGGTTATTAATGGCGATGGTTTGGGAAACTGCTACCGGGCAGAAGTCCCCTCCCCCTTTGCCGTTCCCCGCTCAATCACTCTCCTTCCTTTTTGCTCTCCGAGTACAGCCTTCTTTTTTTTACTCTCGGAGTGCATCTTCCTTATCTCCCTTGCGTCTTCTTCTTCTTCTCCTCTTAGCTTCTCCTCCGGCCTGTTCCTTCCATCCTTGGACTCGGTTGGCTCTCGCTCTCTTTTTATCTCAATAAAACTGCATTCCATTCGGCGTTAGACATCGGAAGGTGGAAGGTAGCCGTACGGGCACGGTCTAAACGGCAAACCGCTTTAATTATCCTCAGGAAGAGGTCTCAAGCTTGCCCTTAGGGTTGATCACCTTTGGGTCTCGATCAGCTCGTCTCGATCGTTCCGATTCTCCCGTCGACCGCAACACGCCTAAAAACGCCATCCGATTATTCCCATTTGCCCGGTGAGTTATTCAACCCAAACGTAAATTCTGATCGAAGCTAACGTTCGAGAAGACCGGAGAGGAAAGAGGATCCCTAGGGTTCCCATTGACGGGATATCGGGAGTAAAAAAAGTATCGGAGGGGTCAGCCGGAGCCACACGGATAACGCGTGGAAAGGGCACGATGGTTTTCGGCCAAGGGAAAACCCTCGTAAATCGGAAAAAGGATTCGCACTCGGCTCGATGACCTTTCACGCGACCGCAGCGATAAAATAAACCGGCGAGTTCATTTAACAGGCCATAAACTGAGCAGGCATCGTTTTAGGTCGTCCACCGGCAAAACCCTTCGATTGGTCCGAGTCACTGTCCAGTCTAAAGACGAACTCGCCAAAGGCAAAGACTTTTGCGCCTTTGAAGCCCTTCTTTCCAAAAGGGCTTTGACGCCCTTGGAAGGGCTTTGAAGGGTCTTGGAAGGGCTGAAGGGAAACAGGTCAGAATCGTAGGCTCGGATCAAAGTGAGGATCACGAGGGTGAGACGGGGTTATCGAAGATCTCGAAGGGCTTATCGCAGCCCGGAACCTTTCGCTGCCGCAAAGGTCATCACGGAGTACGTACGAAAGAAAATCGCACTTCGATATTGACGGGACGATACGGACGTTCCAAAAAAAAAAAAA
>JAPYZI010007364.1:0-11453 GCA_030523105.1 Ophioninae sp. A BG-2022a
TATGTTTTTGTTTGGGTTTGTTTGGGTTGTATGAATTTTTATTTTTTGTAATAATTGACGTTTCGATTTTATTAAATCGATCAACTCGATGGATCAATTTTTTTGTTTGTCAGATATGTTTTTGTTTGGGTTTGTTTGGGTTGTGTGAATTTTTATTTTTTATAATAATTGACGTTTCGATTTCTTTAAATCGATCAACTCGATGGATCAATTATTTTTTTTGTCAGATATGTTTTTGTTTGGGTTTGTTTGGGTTGTATGAATCTTTATTTTTTGTAATAATTGACGTTTTTATTTTATTAAATCGTTCAACTCAGCGAACCAAATGAATGAATTAATTAATTTGAACATTCGTTTGGGTTTGTTCGAACCCAAACATTCGGTTTGAACATTTGTTTGGGTCAATTAATTAATTAATTGTTCTATTAACGAATTATTTTTGGTATTTAAACATTTGTTTGGGTTCGTTTGAATGAATTAATTCATTAGTTAATAAATTAATCAATTCAAACGAACCCAAACAAATGTTTAAATACTAAAAATAATTAATTAATACAAAAAATAATTAATTAATCAACCCAAACAAACCCAAACGAATGTACAAATACAAAAAAAGCCACAGGGCTTTACGTTTCAAAGAAATAATAATAAATAAAAAAATATTAAAAAAATAGATAAACAAAAACGCGAATGATTGTCGACGTAGAAAAATGTAGCTTGGATAATGTCTCAGGTGCCTAGCCCAGGTAACGCGCTCATTGGATCAACACTATGAACGAAAGTATCACAGTAAACAGTTTTGTTGTTCTAGGTTCCCGGGTTCACTGTTCTCTTCTTGGCTCTGTGCCATCACTACTCGAGTCTCCATTTCTCTCACTTTGTAATCCTGTTTGTGACTCCTCTATTTTTTTTTCGCCCCATTCGTGTGCAAATTGCAAACACTCCTTCCACAACATTCGGCCATCTCGTTATCTCGATGAACATCAAGTTTAAGGGATTTGGATAAGGGCCAATCTCAAACTACTTATCCAAAATGTTTAAAATTTTTTTTAAACATTTTTTTTTTTAAAAGGTTTAAAAATATTTTTTTTTTCTTCAACAAACGAAAAAAAAAAACATTTTTTTTACTTGATTTCGAATTTTTCTATTTATTAAATCCCTTAAACAAGAATTTTTTTCAATTATTGTTCAATTGATTTTTATTTGTATTTTATTTTGTTTGCATTTTTTTTTTTATCGAATCGTCAATTTTTCAATTCTTCAAACTGTCAATTTTTTAGTTCTCCGATTAATCGATTTATTGATTTTGAAATTATTCGAATTATTGATTTTTTCAATTATATAACGTATCAATTTTTTCAATTCTTCAATTGTTTAATTATTTTATTTTAATTTTAATATTATTAAAAGACATTAAGTTTTTTTTTTAATTTGACAGTCGAATATTGTAAAATCATAAATTCATTAATTTTTCAATTCTTCAAACCGTTATAAATTATTAATTCTACGATTGATCGATCCATCGATTTATCGATTTTTAAACTTATCGATTTTTTTACTTTTCTAATTTATTGATTTTTCAATTGTTCAATTTTACAATTGAATAATTTTTCAATTATTTAATTTATCAATTGTTTCAATTCTTCTGATGCTTAATTATTTTAATTATATTTTAATTATATTAAAAAAAGATTTATTTTTTTATTTTTATTTGAAAGTCAATTATTATTATTTATATAGTTTGTTAATCGTGGTATTTGCGATAAAAGCGAATCTATGATAAACTGCACATGTGCACAATTCCTTTGCGTATAATTCATTGTGCAAATGACACAAATGGAACAGAGAAATTGCATAAACTTTCATCTGGTCGTTGCCGGATGGTGAATCGAGAAGTATAAGTACCGTAACGAGATTAAACAACATCCGAGTTAATTGCGTATGCGTGTGCGAACGTGTGCACATTTTCTATCAATTTCAGAAGTCAATATTTTTTCATTTTAATTATTTTTTTTAATTAATTTTTTTATATTTTATTTGTTATAAAAATGAATATATATAGTATAATCGTTTTTATTTACTTATTTATTTATTTTATTGCTTAAATTTTGGAAAAAAGCAATTTCGAACCCAAACAAACCCAAACAAAATTCAAATCGTATTAATCCCTTGCGTTACGATTTAATTTAATGTTTAATCGTGCGAGTTATTGTAAGCTAAGGAGTTCAATTAAATAAATATCATAAATAAAATATCACAGACGGAAATAAATGAATAAAAGATTTATATAAAATAAACAAAAATTAATCAAATCGAAAATTAAATTTAAAAATCAACAAAAATCATTAAAAAATCAATAAAGTCAAAATTTAACGAATACAAAATTGAACAAAATTGAAAATTATATTCAAAAATCGACAAAAATCATTAAAAAATCAATAAATTCAAAATTTAACAAATAAAAAATTAATAAAATTGAAAACTATATTTAAAAATCAACAAAAATCATTAAAACATCAATAAAGTCAAAATTTAACAAATATAAAATTGATAAAATTAAAAACTAAATTCAAAAATCCACAAAAAATAATTAAAAAATCAATAAAGCCAAAATCTAAAAAAATCCAAATTTAGAAAATAAATTAGAAAATTAAAAAAATCGAAAACTACAAAAAAAATTGTTGAAAAATGTTGACAAAATGAAAGTCGTGTTCGTTTAGCTGTTGAAAAATATTAAAATAATAACACACGCGGCAAGTTTATTTACGAGTAGTGGAAAATTTTCCTAAACGCGCAATTAGGACGAAATGACGTGCAGAGCATACCGTTAGCTCACCTCGCGACGATTTCCGGGTTTCGCTTACGCGAGGCAAGTCCCCCCTGACCCGCGAGGCCTCTCGTCGATGCGGAGAGTGTTTTCGAGCCTCGATATATGGAAGCACATTGAACCAGTGAGTACCCCCCTCCCTCGATACTTTTATGCGAATCAAATAAGAATTTCTTCATGATCTCGATCTTTCTCTTTTTTATCACGGTACATTTTCATTTTTGTTATTCAACTTTTTATTATTATTTTTATAAATTTCGAAAAAAATAAATCGTCAAATATATATAAAAATGATAAAATTTTCAATAATTATCAAATCACGAAAATGTTTAAATTAGTACTGAAAATCCTGATAAGATAAATATCGAAATATGTTTAAAAAACGATAAAATCTTCAAAAACCATTAAACTATAAAATTATCAAATTAAAAATTATTTCCAAAAATCCTACAGAAATAAATCACAAAATATTAAAAAAAAAAAAAAAAAAAAAAAAAACTTTTCACAAATTAAAAAAGAAAACCATTTTCAAAATCCCGAAAACCCAAATTGTCAAATATTTCTTAAAACCTTCCAAAATTACCAAACAACGAAACATAAAAATTATTTTCAAAAATCCTAAATCCTCACAAAAAAAAAAACATATAACAAAAAATTATTTACAATTATTTACAAATCGATGAAAAAAATTCATTATCAAAAATCTATAAAATTATTTTTAAAAATCTTGAAAAAATAAATCGTAAAATATTCTTTTAAAATTAACAAAATTATTTGAAAAATTAAAAATAAAAAAAAAAGAAAAATAAATTTTCATCTTCGATCTATAAGAGCTCATCGTTTCGTGTCACAATTTGAATTAACGTTCAATTTCACTTCGAAGAATTCGTAATGTCACCGAGTTTTTTTAATAACGTTATTATTATTATTATTATTATTATTATTATTATTATTATTATATATTAAGTTCTCGCACGTTTAATGCCCAAAAATCGAGTGTCATGGAGAGCCTGTCCCCCCCCCCCCCTCTGGCCCGTGGCCGAGGTGCGCACAAGTTAGTCGAGTGTTACGAGGTAAAACTTGCGTCAGAGGAAAACGTAAGTGGCCCAGGGCAGGAAGAGACCCGCGGACTGTGTCGGCGGACCGGGCCGCGCATTCCCAAACGTATACGAAAGTAATAGTGAAGAATCGTGAGTACGAAGGTGTGGTCACATTTCCGTACGCACACATGGAAAAATGGACTTTTCGAGGCGTGTAGTTTTCTATGAGTGCTGTAGCCCTACTTCTAGGGATAAGTGTGAAAAAATTTGTAGAAAAGTTTTTTTTGCATTTTTTCTGGGTCTAATTTTGTAGTATCGGTAAAAACTCGGGTATATTCGTAATCAGTGGGAAATTTCCGATCGAATAGTGCCTTTGAATACTTAAAAAACGGAAAAAAAATTTTTTCGACCTCCCAGGCCCGTTTTGCTGAAATGTCAAAAATCACGATATTTCAAACGGCCGTAGAGCAGGCGCCTCTTATGCTATGGGGTTTCAATTGGTGAGTTTGGAAAAGGTTTTTGCCTAACTTAAACAATGGCGTTGGATTCGTATCGATATCTCTAATAGTTTTCTCGCAAAGTCCAGTTGAAAAATGGCTAGAATTTTAATGATTAAAAAAGCATTTTGAAGAGAAAATCATAACGAAGAAAACAAACACAAAGTGGAGGGTCTAACCCCAAAGGAAAAAAAGTTATCCATGATTTAGTAAAAAAACGTATTTTGCCAAAAAATCGTAAAAATTTTTTGATTTTTAATATTTTTCAAATTGTTCCATTTCGATGTAATTTGATCCCCTGAACACGAATCTACCATTAGTTATCCCCAAAACTCAAAAATTTCCATGAAAAAATTGCAAAAAACTTCGAAAATGGTGATTTTTTGAGCTGTCTGCTGTGCTTTCGACGAAAATTCAATGATATTCGCAACCAGCTGAAAATTTACGATTGGATGGACCCTCCGAACAATATCAGAATAAAAAAAAAAAAAAAAAAAAATTCCTCGCTACGTTCATACATTTTATAATACTTTAATTAATATTCTATATTAACAATTATTATTTACGACTGTTATTACATATAATTAAATGAAACAAAAATTATATACAAGCAAAAAAAAAATAATATCAATATTATTAATTATAAATATTTATAAAAATATTAAGCGAGAGATTGAGATCCGCGCATAGAAAAGGGGGAAGAAAGGAGGGAAGGGCGAACTCGCAGCAGGTGCAATGAAACCCAACTGGGAACCGAGACAAGAGATTCGTAGCTCAGTGAAGCCGGACTGAAGATTCGTAGCGTAGATGCGCCTACACCTATTTTCTCCCGGAACAAGACACCGAGAGCGGTCAGTGTCTCCGAGAGAAAAAAAAAAGAGAGAGGAAAAAAAAAAAGGAAAAAAAGAAAGGAAAGAAAGAGAAGAGGGAGCGTTGAGAAAAAAAAAAAAAAAAAAAAAAAAAAAAAAAGCCCGGGGGTGAGATTCATTGCCGGTGTTTGCACTTCTTGATGGTACATTGACGACGAAACGCGTCTCTGTGAATGCTCCACATGTTACGGGCATGAAAATATTTTTTTTTCTGTTTAGAAAAAAATTTTTTTTTTTCAATTTTTTTTCCCCCCCCCCAAGGAATTTTTAATTAATATTGAAAATAAAATGAATTAATTTTTACGTTCGACGTCGAGGATCGTTATAAATTAATCGTGACTGCGATATATAATAATATTAATAATAATAATAATATTAAAATAAAGAATAACGAAGTAGAACTTTGAACAAAAATATGAATTTTTAATTAATATTGAAAATAAAATGAATTATTTTTCACGTTCGACGTCGAGGATCGTTATAATAATATTAATAATAATAATAATATTTAAAAAAAGAATAACAAAGTAAAACTTTAAACAAAAATATGAAAAGTAAAAAACTGTTTTATAGAAAACTAAAAAATAATTCGAAAATCGTCCAGACAAAACAGAAAACAATTTATAAATAAATATATAATTATATAATTGACGTAATAATATACAAAAATAATAATTATATAAAAAAACGACAATTTGTATTGAGAAATAAAAATGGTTTTTTTTTCTTATTTCCCAAATGAATTAATAATAAATAATAATAAATGGTTAATTTCAACGTTAGGATTCCACATTTGTCAAATGACGGCAGAGCTGCGTTGGGTCATCCAACGGTTTCCGAATTATTTCGATAAAGGAACTCCGTTGGTAAGCCCGGCGTCGATGAAATGTTAAATTGATGACAAAAGTTGGCACGCACCGTAAAATATTTGCAAATCGGATTCACCAAAGAAACACTGTTACGTGGAATCCCAGAGTTCATGGAACTCGGGCGCAACTTTCCGTCATACGTTACTACGGTTGTATATCTATTATACTCCTCGGTCTCACGGCAGACTTACGAGACCGTCTCTACTATTTCTATGTCGCCTGAAAATCAATTCCGCAATTTATATTCCACAATTCTTCGATTTATCAATTCGGTAATTATTATTCCATAATTTTTGTATATTTCAATTATTCAATTTTTCAATTATTCAATTTTTCAATTATTCAATTTTTCAATTATTCAATTATTCAATTTTTCGATTTTTCAATTATTCAATTATTCAATTTTTCAATTATTCAATTATTCAATTTTTCAATTATTAAATTATTCAATTTTTCAATTATTCAGTTACCCAAGTATTAAATTTTTTTAAAATTATTCAATTTTTCAATTATTTAATTTTTGAATTTTTCAATTATTCAATTATTCAATTTTTGAATTTTTTTAATCATTCAATTTCTGAGTTCCCCAATTTTTCAATTATTCAATTATTAAATTTTTCCATTTGACAAATTTTCAAGTTTTCTTGTTTTACAAATATCCAGATTTTCAATTATTTCGTAAGCTCATTACGTATAATTGTCCGAACAACATTTCGTTTATCTTTGAAATAGAATTATTAACGATTCAAATCGTAGAAAGATCTCCGTGCTCTCTCACAGTCAAGTAATCATTTTAATTGGAACGATAATATATATCTCCCAGAGCCGTCCGTCAGTAGTCCCCCATCCTGAACCGAATAACAGTAAAAATGATCATACCTTTCCTAATATCATGGGACAATTAATTCAGTAATCATTATTCTTGCCCAATTAAATAAATCGCTTCAGTGACTCTTATTTTTTCGTTGGGCCTTCCCACGGTACTAACGGTTACTGAATCAACGCCCAATTGAAAAATTGAAGAATTGAAAAATCGTAAAATTAAGAAATCATATAATTGATGAATTAAAAAATTGACAAATTAAGAAATCGAAAAATTGATTAATTAAAAAATAGTAATATGAGTATATCGACGAATCGAAGAATTGAAATATTAAAAAATGAATTGCTCGACGAATTGTAGAATTGAAAAATTGATAAATTGAAAAATCGTTAAATTAAAATATTGAATAATTAAAAAATGAATGGCTTGACGAATTGAAGAATTGAAAAATCGAAAAATTGAAAAATTAGAGATTTGAAAATTCGTTTAATCTGCAAATTGAATAATTGACGGGCCGGAATTTGAAAAATTGAAACAGCGAGAGCTCGATTAATTGACTAATCCGTCGTTACACGATGTCCTCGAAGTTCTCGGGTCCTCGAAATACCGTTTGGCCCCACAAGTATGGAGGTACGGATACACAGAGTGGAAAAAAAGTGTACACAGGTAGACACGCGTCGCTGTACGTTGCACTCGATCATTTCTCCGTGCTGTCCCTCCCCCCCCCGCCGCCGCCCCCCGGGCCGGTGCTGCCCCGCCGCAGGTTGCATTCAGGAACTGCGATGCGTGACCTAGTGCCGTTGCAGAACGCGCTCTCGCTCGTTCTACCTTCAAACTAGGTCTTCCTCGTTCCCAACTAAGTCCCTGCGCTTCGACTTCAACAACGCGCGCGCGAAGTTGCAACGATGTCATGGCTATCGAGGAAGTTTAATTTCTCGCCCACCTCGCACGCATTCTCGCCGCGCATTCGTCGATTTTTCAAATTATCAATTTTTCAATTCTGCGAACTTTCAATTTTGACGATTCTTCCAATATTTCAATTCCGCATTCTTTACGATTTAGCAATTCTTCAATTATTCAATTATCCGATCTGCCGGTTTGGCAATTCTTCATGTTTTTAATTATTCAATTATTCAATTAATCAAGCTTTCAATTATTCAATTTTTCAAGTTTTCAATTATTCAATTTTTCAATTATTCAATTATTCAATTTTTCAAGTTTTCAATTATTCAATTTTTCAAGCTTTCAATTATTCAATTAATCGAGTTTTTCAATTATTCAATTTTTCAAGTTTCGGGCACTTTGATCCTTCGATCCGTCAATTTCTCAAGGTCGCGATTGACCGTTTTACCAAAAAGCGTGTGTGTGTGTGTTTGTGTTTTTTTTTTTCGACGCAGGCGGAATTTTTGTTTTTGGTGATTCTTGGACTCGAATTTTGACGAAACGCAGGATGTTCCGAGGGATAACGATCCGTACGTTACAACCTGGCGTAAAGTTCGTTAAACTCTGAATTTCGAAGGCAGTAATCGCGGCTCGCCGCTCTTATGTGTTTCGAAATTTAAATACCGTTTCTTTCACCAATACAGCTGAGATAATGCGCTCGTGTGATCCACGGGCATGAATTTATGAATAGTTGTGACGGTTGGGTTACGGGACTTGCCGAGACCGACGTAAACGAAATACCTCGTCTGTGTGTCTTCCCACACGTTTATACAGTGCTAATGAAAAGCGTACGTTCGTTAAATCGCTTATCTGGAAATCCGACGTTTCCGGTTTATCGGAAACGATTGTTTTTCATTTTCCATTTGAATTAAATGTTGAATGAATTTTGAATTGATTCTTGAATTGAATTTTGAATGGAATCTTGAATTTAATCGCGAATTCAATTTTGAATTTAATCTTTAATTGAATTTTGAATTGAATCTTGAATTGAATTTTGAATGTTGTTTTGATTGAATTTTGAATTGAAAATTCAATTCTTCAACTGAAAATACAATTTCAAGTATTTCAATTTTTCAATTTTTCAATTTTTCAAGTATTTCAATTATTCAATTATTCAAGTACATCAATTTTTCAATTATTCAATTATTCAAGTATATCAATTTTTCAATTATTCAATTATTCAATTTTCAAGTATTTCAATTATTCAATTTCAAGTATTTCAATTATTCAATTATTCAAGTATATCAATTTTTCAATTTCTCCGATCGAAATATCTTCACTCACAGCGTGATTATCTTAATGCCCAATCGAACACCCTTCGATTATTGCTCAACTAAAAATCGAGTCGCCCGATATCACCAAATTTCCTTTACCCTAGTCATTTTTTTTTTTTTTTTTTTTCTTTTTTCGATTTTGCGAGTCGATAAATTTATACGTACGAGAACGGGGGGAGGGGGGGTAGGGGGCAAAGGCGCGAAATGGAGAACGTATTCTCGTAGACGCGAGAGGGTCAATGCCTCGTATACGGAGCATAATACTTGCCGACTTTCCGTATACGCGAGTCTGCGAGAGAAGAGGAGGTTTACGATCATCTGAGATTCGTGACCGCGTCCGTTCCAGAATCAGTAGGAGCAGAAAGAACAAACCGAAGTGGAGGACGAGGATAGAGGGACAAGAAAAAGGAGGATGCGAGAGACGAGTGAACGATAAAAACGAATGTGTCACGAGAATTTCCTTTTCAAACGGAATCGGGTGGCGCAGGAGGGCGGGGGGGCACGAGAGGTATAAGGCTCTCCTGGCTCCCGGTTTATGCGCGAAGAGAAGCTACTGCATAAGGCCTCGTCTCTTTTTAGAAATTCTATCGGGGCCTCATTCATACGTGCCAGGAAATAATTGCGTTTCCGCGGTTTCCTTGTTTTCTTCCTCATCCGTCAATTCTACCCGCATCGATCGCTTCCATTTTTCAAGTTTTCAATTATTCAATTCCCTCAATTATTCAATTCCGGCGGGTTGTTTTTTTTTTTTTTTCATTTGTTCGATTCGTCAAGCTTTTCAATTGTTCGTATCGTCACGCTTTCAATTGTTCAATTATTTAATTTTTCAATTGTTCAATTTTTCCGTTATTCTAGTCTTGAATTCGTCAAATTTTTAAATATTCAATTATTCAATTCTCTCAATTATTCAATTCCGGCGGGGGTTTTTTTTTTTTTTTTCAATTATTCGATTCGTCCAGTTTTCTATTGTTCGATTCTTCCATTAATCGATTATTCGATTCGTTAAGCTTTTCAATTATTCGATTCGTCAAGTTTTTCAATTATTTAATTATTCCGTTATTCGAGTCTTCAATTCGTCGAGTTTTCAATTATTCAATTATTGAATTCTTCAATTATTCAATTCTTCCGTTATTCTAGTCTTCAATTCGTCAAGTTTTTAAATATTCAATTATTGAATTCTTCAATTATTCAATTCTTCGATTATTCAATTCCTCCAGTTTACGATTATTCGATCGTTCAGTTTTTTTCGATTCCTTCTTTTTACCAACATATCGGTCTTTCAATTCAACGATTCATCGGCTATTCCATTTTTTTTCAATTATTCAATTATTCAAGTGTTTCAATTTTTCAATTTTTCAATTTTTCAATGGAACAAAATCTGGTGTCACCGACGTTTTCACGACGCTCGAACGATCCTACGGTCGTTTTTCGATTACGGAAATGTTTTAACGGAAGAGCCCATGGGTTGATAAATCTATGGGCAAAGACTCGCGGGAAGCAGAGCGGTCGTCGAACCCTGAAAATACTCTTACGCATCGTGTGTGCCACTTCACTTTATCCGACGAGACACGACGTCGAAAGCAGAGGTGAGCGGTTGCCACAATCGATGGTGGCTTGGCAGGGGGCGGGGGGGGGGGGGGGGGGGGGGGGGGGGGGGGGGGGGGGGGGGGGGGGGGGGGGGCTCGTGCGATTACGCCGGAGGATTCTGCGATTCCGATTTACCGAAGGGTACGAGGTTTTGCACCGGTACTTCGTTCTTACCGATCTTTTCGTCCGTACCGATGAAATATTCGTTCCTGGGTCAAAAATCCTTATACCGCGAAGGGAAACGCGAAATGGCCCTTTAAATATATTTGGCTAATTTGGCAATTTTAGCCTTTTGGCTCGTTGGACACTTTTGAGTCTTTTAGCCCTTTAGGCCCTTTTGATTCTTTTGGCCCTTTTAGCCTTTTTTGACCCTTCTAAGTGTTTTGGCCCTTTCAACCCTTTTGGCCCTTTCGACTCTTTCGGCCCTTTTTAAAAAGGCTCTTTTGGCATTTTAGCCTTTTCGCCCTTTTGGCGCTTTTGGTTCTTTTAGCCCTTTTTAGCCCTTTTTGGCCCTTCTAGTTCTTCGGCCCTTTTTGGCCCTTCGTGTTCTTCGGCCCTTTTTGGCCCTTCCAGTTCTTCGGCCCTTTTTGGCCCTTCGTGTTCTTCGGCCCTTTTTGGCCCTTCGTGTTCTTCGGCCCTTTTTGGCCCTTCCAGTTCTTCGGCCCTTTTTGGCCCTTCCAGTTCTTCGGCCCTTTTTGGCCCTTCCAGTTCTTCGGCCCTTTTTG
>JAPYZI010007365.1:0-10006 GCA_030523105.1 Ophioninae sp. A BG-2022a
TTTTTGCCATTTTTCAACTGGACTTCACGGGAAAACTATGAGAGATATCGATACGAATCCAACGCCATTATTTAAGTTAGGCAAAAACCTTTTCCAAACCCCCCCAATGAATGTCCATAGCACAGGAAATGCTCGCTCCACGACCTTTTGAAATATCGTGATTTTCACGATTTCGGGAAACTGGCCGAGGGAAGTCGAAAAATTTTTTTTTCCGTTTTTAACCTCTCAAAAGGGTCTATTTGATCGGAAATTTTCCGCTGATTACGAATATGCTGGAGTTTTTGCCGAAAGTGCAAAATTAGACTCGGAAAATGAAAAAAAACGTGTCTAGAATATTTTTTTGACATTTTTCCCTATAAATGGAGAGTTGAAGGAGAATGAAACGGTGGATTCGTTTACAAGGTATAAAAATATGGTTGAATTATGGATTTTTTCAAGCAAGCCCGTTTCGGAAAACAAAAAACGAAAAAATTGATAGGACGAGACGCGAGCCGAGTGAATAATGTACAGGCAATTTGGATCTTATTATTCTCTGGAATTTCGGAAAACTTATTCTTCGACGCGTCCCGGCGTTTTCTCCTTTCTCGTTTTCGTGTGACGGAATCGCATCAATTCCGGTTGGCGTACGGCGCCTCGCCGGATCGCTCATTCATTCATTCATTCGCGCTCGTTGGGCCGTTCGAGTACACGGTATATAGACCCGTGAGGAATGGGGGGGGGGGGGAGGCCCGCGATGTTGAAAACGGTGTTATTCTCGTCCTCTCAATCGCCCCGCGTTCACACATCGGGTGTCCTTCGAAAGGACGACCAAAAGATTCCCGAAAAATTGAAATTCCGAAAAATTGAAATTTCGAAAAATTGATATTTCCAAGAATGGAAACTGTAAAAAATGAAAATTTTGAATTGAAATTTCGAAAAATGGAAATTTTGAAGAATTGAAGTTTCGAAAAATTGAAATTTTGAACAATTGAAATTTCGAGAGATTGAAATTTCGAAGAATGGAAACTGTGAAAAGATGAAATTTTGAAGAATTGATATTTCTAAAAGTTGAAATTTCGAAAAATTGAAATTTTGAAGAATTGATATTTCGAAAAATGGCAATTTTGAAGAATTGAAGTTTCGAAAAATTGAAATTTTGAAGAATTGATATTTCGAAAAATTGCAATTTTGAGGAATTGCCATTTTCATTTAAATTTTCGATAAATTGAAATATTAAAAAATTGATATTTCGAAAAATTGAATTTTTGAAACATTACAATTTTGAAGGACTGGAATGATAAAAAAAATGATATTTCGAAAAATTGAATTTTTGAAACATTACAATTTTGAAGGATTAGAATTATAAAAAATTGATATTTCGAAAAATGTACATTTCGAGAAATAATTGACATCTTTGCAGAATTTCTTTTTGACAAAACACTGTTCGTTTGGGTTCATGTGGGTTTCAATTTTGAGAATTGAAGGACAAATGAAGATTGTTTTTCACCGTTCAGTTCCAATTTGAAAAATTAAAGGATTTATTAATCTTATTACTTTTGAAGAGTCTTTTGGTTTTTTGTTATTATTTCCGATTACAAAAATTGATGAAAAAAAAAAAAATTTCCGCCTATTGTTTGGGTTCGTTTGTGTTTATTCGGACTCCATTTTAAAAGAGTCGCCGAAATCTTGATGATATTCGTAACGAATCGGCACAACAGTCAAAAGAGTCATCCTAACCTAAATCCTGCAAATTTTTCAAAACACCAATAACTCCGGAGTTAATGAAAATTTTCGATCGAAAAAAAAGCTGAACGTTCGCAAGGTCGAGTACGAAGATGGTGTAAAATTTCAAGTTCATCGTGGCAATACTTTGATTAAAAAAAAATCATGAAAATTTTGTTTTTTTTCTGGGCCGCAAATAACCCGATAATAGACTGACCGAAAGTAAATTTATTCCGTGGCTGTAGACCGGAAGTCCAATCGTACTCTCCGTGCGAGAGTCTCGAGAGATTTCCAGGTTTTCAATTACGCTCGACACTCCGATAACTCGACGCGCAAAAAAAAAAAAAAAAAAAAAAAAAAAAAAACGTTATTTTTCGTATAGCGAATTAACCGGGTGGCCAAACCTCGCGGATGGTGATCAATGACTTCTAACTCGATGCCATAAAGGACAGGTGCAAAATAAGGAAGCGTGTTTAACCGGAAGTGAAAGGAGAGCTCGTAGCCCGACTTCCGGTCAATATATTATCACTGTACGATCTTAAAAGTCGTTCTATTTGCCCCGCGAGCTTTATTTGTTCGCGAAGTGCATTACTTCTTTTTTTTAACCTTCCCTCTTCGATCAGGTGCATCGTACTTGTGATAAATCGACGTTCCGCTTGAAATATAACGCCCCTTGCACACGTACGCTTTCCAGTATTTAAACAAATACCCGGGTGTATACAGGGTGTTCCAGATCGAGTTGTTCGAGCTCTTATCTCCCAAAACACCGATGATACAAAAAAGTATTTCGAACAAAAGTTGTTCCGTTCGAAGATAGCGAGGAGATGATTATCCCACTTTGACCTTGAATACAACCGTCAAGGTCACACGAAGGTCAACTTCGAAATTTGGCAACACGAGCCTCCAACTTGAGTGGACATTCTCAAATCACACCTCGAGCATTCTCCAAACCACTATCGAGCAATTTTTTCCCCTCAGTAATTTGTTCACCAGAGCTAACAACTCGCTAAATACTCCACGAAACGAAAACGTCTACCCTGATCCGAAAACCTCTAAAAACAAGCTTCAACGGTGCTCGAAAATAAGCACAAGCAAAACTGGACAAAAAACAAAGTTGACCTTCAAATGACCTTGAAATAAATGTTCAAGGTCAAACGGGCCACGCCCGTCTTCCAAAGCTTCTCGATTCCTGCAACTTTCGTGGGAACAATTTTCTCCTCCGATTCGCTCGTTTCGAGTTACGGGGGTGGAAAGTTTTTTTTGAATGGCCCTGTAGAATTGTCGAGAAGCAGACTCCGAGGCTCGGAGAATTCATGCGGCGTACACAAGGGAGAAACGGTGGGTAGATCTCTACGCGTGGATCGGTAGTGTGAGTCGGAACGACAGAGGCAGAGCAGCACAGCATCACCTCGACTCGGATGGGCGGGTCTACCGAGGCGTGAAGCAATTCGGGCAAATTAAACGAGAGTCCGCATGCCCCGAGCGTATACAACTGCGAGGGAGAGACGACGATCCTCTGTACCAATTTCGCCCAGCATCCGCACCGTTTCTCTCGTACCCCCCCCCCCCCCCCCCCCCCCCCCCCCCCCCCCCCCCCACCCCCCCCCCCCCCCCCCCCCCCCCCCCCCCCCCCCCCCCCCCCCCCCCTCCCCCCCCCCCCCTCTACGCACCCTTCTTTTCATTCCTATCCAATATAATATATTAATATGATACTCGTCGCGAAATGGGCTAGTACGTACGATCCTGTCGAGGAGTTTAATTGCATCCACCTATCGGATCTTTTCTACCTATTGTGAGTCTCGAGTAAAACGGAAATCCCGAGGGTGCTTTGTCGTTTTTGTTTTGGTTTTTTTTTTTTTTTTTTTTTGATTATGAATAATAAAAAATATTAATATGATGAGAAAAAAAATATTGATACAATAATAATAAAAATATTAATACAATAATAATAAATAAATAAAAAAATAAATAAATAATTCTGAAATAAAACAAATAAATCCAGAAAGCAACAAATCAATTAACGAATTTCAACGAGTTTGTTCGTCAGACGATCGAGTAATTTTTACAAAAAAAAAAAAAAAAAAAAAAAAAAAAAAAAAAAAAAAAAAAAAAAAAAAAAAAAAAAAAAAAAAAAAAAAAAAAAAAAAAAAAAAAAAAAAAAAAAAAAAAAAAAAAAAAAAAAGCAATGGCAATTAACATTTCTGAAACCCAAACAAACCCAAACCAAGCGAAAACCGCACTCAAAGAAATTCCGTTGAAAAGGACGTAGGAATCGGGAGGTGTATAATCTCGATGATAATGGCAGGATTCGTGATGGAATAATAACGAGGGTAAATCCGTGAAAAGGATTTTCCGCGATGGTCGTAACGGGAGTTTTACCCGCTCCACCGGAAGCTCTCACATCCGGTTGAATTTTCGACTCTCCCGGCGATGTACTTTGGTTATACTTGGCGAACGCGTGCTACGTATATATATATACGTAAAGCCGCGTTTCTGCAAACGCATGTGCACGCGCGGATACGTCCGGTTGCATTAACAACGAGCCTAAATATTTCAAAGGCTCAAACACCGGCGCCTCTCTTTCCTTATTCTCTCTAGCGCCATACGACGCTCAATCTCTACCCAGCTCTCTTCTCTTTCCCACACTTTTCCCTTTTCGAGGTTTTTCCAATTCTACTTTTATCATTATTTATTTTATCATCATTTTTATCATTTTTATTTATCATTATTTATTTATATTGATTATAATATTTATCATTTTTATCACTTTTATCATTTTTATCATTATTTATTTATATTGATTATAATATTTATCATTTTTATCACTTTTATCATTTTTATCATTATTTATTTATCATTATTTATTTATATTGATTATAATATTCATAAATAATTAGAAATTAACATCGTAACCCCTTTTATTATTCGAGTTAATAATTTTATTATTATTTATTTCGTTGTCAATAATAATAATATTATTGATAAATAAACTAGTAGAAATATTTATTAATTTGTTTAGTACTTGTCTTGCAATTTAGAATATTTTTAATTATTATTTATTTGTATTCGTATTGATATAAAAACAAATTATTGTTACATAATATTACATCCCAAACCAAAAGATAAATACTTGCTGTTTAATAGTCCTTTATTTATATTTCTATTTATGTAAATAAATAATTATTAAATAATATTTTTGATTATTTTTATAACTATTTATTTATATTAATAATAATTGGATCAATCGGACCCAAAAAACTCAATGTAAGATAACCCAAAAAGTCAGGATAACATTTTTACGTTAGTTTTTTTCAAACCCAAACAAACCCAAACAAACTTGGCCCTGAACGATTTTTTTTTTTTAACCAAGCAAATATAAATATTTCATTTTTTTCACAATTGTCGAAATTAATATGTTTCAGGCTTCGAACTGAAAAGTCTCTTTTCCATTTCCATCAATACCCCCCCCCCCCCTGGACCACGTTTATCCAGTCAACTTTTTATTTTTATTTTTTTTTTTTACTTTTTTTTCTATTCGTCAGCGGTGAAAATTTCGTCTGAGGAATTCGCCTCCGGCCGTACTTCGGAAACCTGTTTTTTTTTTTTTTTTTTTTTTTCCTCGTCGCCTAATTACGTGAAAGCGGAAACGGACGTTTGACACTCCAAGCCGACGACGAGTCTACGAGAGAACGTAAGAGTTCATGTTTTTCTTATCTTTTTGTTTGTACGAATTTTTTTTTTTTTATTTTTCGTCTTTTTGGATCACGTCTTTGAAGTTTGGCTCGGTCGGGCTTGTCAAAGGCTTCGATTACACCCGCATGACCTCCCCCCACCCTTCGATACGTGTATAGGGGTAAAAAAAGAAAATCCTGCGGATCAACGATTTTTTTTTCAGACAATTAATCATTCCCAAATTCCCTGATTCGATGAAAAAAATCTTTGGTGAAAAAAAAAAAAACGATAAGTTTCGAAAAATGAAATTTTTCATTTTTCGAAATTTTTGTTTCATCGTAATTTTCAAAATTTCGTATCTGTTATAATTGAGTAATAAGAAAAAATATATTTTTTTAAATTAATTAACTCGAAGAGTAAAAAAATCTGAGAATAACGTGAATTTTTATTTTTCGAAATTTATCTTTCAAAGCATTTTTTGAAATTTCGAATTTATCTCGGTCTGAGCAATTTTCACTTTTATTCTACTATTTTTACAATTTTTTTATTCGATGAAAAAAAGGAATTTCGAAATAACGTAAATTTTTTATTTTTTATTTTTTATTTATCAGAATATTTTTAATTTTTCATTCAATCAGCCGGAATCATAATTTTCTATTTTTTATTAGAAAAAAAATTTTTCTCGCTGGAAATAATAAAAATGGATTCGCGTCAGTCGAGACACGACTCCCTCACGTTTCGATGATTCTTTCCTCGTCCCATAGTCGAAGAAAAAAAAAAAAAAAAAACAGATTCCATTTTCAAGTGGACAAATCGAATTAAATTCCATTTGAGAAAAACTTTTTCTCAAGCGTCTCGAGCACGGAATTCAATTACCTTTATTCTGCTGTACTGAAAAAAGATTTTTTTTACCTTTCTCAATTTTTTTTCATTCATATATTATTATTATTATTATTTTACAAATTATGAAAAAATTGTGAAAAAAATAATAATAACAAGAATAAAAAAATTTCCTAGTTTAGATTTTTATTTGATAATAATAATAATAATGTACAATTTTATTTTCACATTTATTATTATTATTATATTCCGAATTGCGAAAGAATTGTAAAAATAATAATAATAATAATAATAATCGCAGAAAACGTGAATATAAAAAATTCCCAGTTCTAATAACGTTTCCCTCCGAAATTCTGGTTCCCATCAAAATTCCAGGGCGATTTACGACTCAAAAAAAAAAAAGGAAGAAAAAAAACAGCGAAATCGTCCACATCTCGATGCTATTTTTTCTCTCGGGAACGAGGAGGCTTGAGATATGGAAACGTCGAAATTGGACATATGGAAGTCCGTAATAAAAAAAAAAAAAGAAAAATAAATATAAAAAAGGTACTGCACGGTAGTCTTTAACATTTATTGGCTTCTTTGAGTCTGCTGAAATGTTCTCGCGGATTCCATTCCGGAAGGGATTCACGACTATTCCTAAATCGGGCTGGTTTCCGGTACGGAATATTTTGAAAAATTCATTATATTTTTCTTCCATCAACGAGGCAAGCGCGCATCAACGTTCGCGGGTGTTATTTGATTTCCCGAAAGAATTGGATTCCCCGGGGCCCTTCTATTGCGTTGCCTTTCCATTCGCGTTGCACTTCGCGAAAACCTACTTTCCTTGATAAACTTCAATGTTGCTCTTCTCTCCTCTTCTCTCCCTTTTTTTTTTCTCACGGTTACGTTAATTGAGAAAAATTTTTGCGCTCGGGTAACAACGAATTAAACGAAGCGCGAGAAAAAATGACACGGTCTTTGAGAGCGATGAAAATAAAATAACGATGAAACTGTGCGATTAATTCATCTACAGGGTGATTCATAATTTCACTGCGTTCGACGCGAGCGTGTATTTTCATAACCCTCTTAGTATCACAGCTATACCTTAGCGACATTTGCAACACGAACGGGAAAAAAAAAAAAAATTCGCGCATGCGCAGTAGTTATTCGGCCATATCTCCGGCAATTTTGGTCGTACGACGCTGGGAAAAAGCGCGTTTTCCTCGCACCGACACGAGCCGTAAGTTCGTCGATGAAAAATCTTACGAACCGACAGCGCATGCGCGAGTTTTTTTTTGTGCGTTTACACTTACGGTTCGTCCGACGAGATAAGTTTATATACATATACCTATACGTAGACTCTAGTCGAACTGTGCCGGAAAAAAAAAAAAATTCGCGCATGCGCAGTAATTATTCGGCCATATCTCTGCCAATTTTGGTCGTACGGGGTTGGGAAAAAGCGCGATTTGCTCGGAACGACAACACCCGTCTGCTCGCAAAGTAAAAGCGAACCTATGAAACACCCTGTATACCCAGTCGTATAGGTGGTTCCGGGATGATTCGTACGAGCGAACGGGAATAGAGGAAACAAGTGTAACGTAGCTGTTACGGTAACCGAGAGAGGATGGGCGTTCCCAAGGGATACGAAGGGGATGAAAGGAGGAGGAAGAATGCCGGGACAGAGAGAAAAAGGGAAAAACGTGATCGTAATATATCTCACGGGGTAAGAAATTCGCGGCCAGTCCTTCTCTCGCTCCTTTTATAAATATATAGACCGACGAAAATCCGTATCCAAACGTCGCGATTATCTCAACTATATATAAATTCGAGTTAAACGAGGGGGAGGGGGATGAGGAATCGTCCGCTAGTAGGAATCCGGAGTTCTCTAGTATCCGCGTACAAATATAACCTCTCCTGTACTATATTTATCCGGAACGTCGCGAATGTTCGAAAACGATAACGAGTCGAGACATTTTTTTTTTTTTTTTCTTTTCGAAATCTCTGGACCTTTCGTTGGACCGGGTAGGAGTTTCGGTCACTCCGAAATCTCCGACACGTCCGAAACGACGTATTTTCGTTTTTTTCTTTTTCTTTACTCCCGAAATAACCGAGTTTCTACGGGAATAATAGTGTCCCGAACCCGTGTCCAAAATGCGAGAACTCCACCTCTGGAGTCGTTCACGTTTCAACTCGAGCTTACTAGAAATTCCGATGGAACTTTTCGTCACTAGAGATTTATGAAGATAGAAAAAAATCTAACGGTTCGCGAAACTAGGATCTTGACGACCAAATGTTACCAGAATACGACTGGTGACTTTTGGTTGCTTGTAGGCGATACTGTTACGTTTGTAGTAACGCCTAGTTATTTAGTGAGAAAGGCTAGGAACATATTTTTTTAAAAGCCCCTATATGGAAAATTCAGAGAAAAGTCACTGTATGAAAAATTGAAGAAAGAGAAAAGTCCCTATATGAAAAATTGAAGAAAGGGTAAAGTCCCTATACGAAAAATTGAAGAATGAGAAAAATCCCTAGATAAAAAATTGCGCAAAGAGAAAAGTCCCTGTATGAAAAATTGAAGAAAGAGAAAAGTCCCTATATGAAAAATTAAAGAAAGAGGAAAGTCCCTATACGAAAAATTGAAGAATGAGAAAAATCCCTAGATAAAAAATTGCGCAAAGAGAAAAGTCCCTGTATGAAAAATTGAAGAAAGAAAAAAATCCCTATACGAAAATTTGAAGAAAAAAATCCCTATATGAAAAATTGCGGAAAAAGAAAAGTCACCGTATGAAAAATGCTAGAGAGAAAAAAATCCCTATATGAAAAATTGCGCAAAGAAAAAAGTCCCTATACGAAAAATTGAAGAAAGAGAAAAGTCCCTATATGAAAAATTGCGGAAAGAAAAAAGTCCCTATACGAAAAATTGAAGAAAGAGAAAAAGTCCCTATATGAAAAATCCTTGAAAGACGATAATGATGTTTCTAGTAACTTCTAGTTCCCCGGAATAAATGTCCAACTTGCAACCGAAAGAAACGCAAACAAAACGAAACCCAAACCAACCCAAATCCAAGGAAACCGAAAAAAAAAAAAAAATAGTCCAATATGAGTTTGAAGCAGGAGGCGTTAAACTTACCTTTTTTCTCGCCGAAGAAGTCCGCACGGGCGACCGCGACGCTCAGCAGGATCATCGAGACGAGCAAAGGCATCCTGAAACTGAAGATGATGATCGAGTTTATAAATAAAACGGGAGTAACGTGGGACGATGACGAGGGAGGTGATCGCAACATTGTTCTCGTATCGTCGTCTAATTCCGATCGTGATCGGTGAACGAGCGGTCTAGAGGTTGCTTCGCGCAATAGGATCAAGGTCTCGCTACGAGGAACGCGTACGCGTAACAAAGGAGTAATCACCCATCGATTTATTTTCTCGTTTTCCCGATGGGATTTATCGGCACGGCGCCGGCAATCCTTATCCATTTCGAATTTTTTTTTTTTTTTCGGACTCCCGAGTCCGGCAATCGCGCCATCGATTTTCGTCGCTGCGCCTTTTGGCTTTTTTGGGATTCTTCGTTTGTTTGGGTTTGCTTGGATTTTTTTTTTGGGTTTTTTAACATTAGTTTGGATTTGCTTGGAATTGTTTCGGTTTATTTATTCTTAGTTTGAATTTGTTTGGGTTTGCTTGGATTTTTTTTGAGGTTTTTTGAACATTAGTTTGGGTTTGCTTGGTTTTTTTTAACATTAGTTTGGGTTTGTTTGGCTTTACTTGGATTTTATTGGGTTTGCTTGGTTTTTTTTAACATTAGTTTGGGTTTATT
>JAPYZI010007368.1:0-10953 GCA_030523105.1 Ophioninae sp. A BG-2022a
TTAAAATCCGATGGTTTTTCGATTTTTGGCAGAATTTCAAAGTTGGACCATCGATTTTTGTAAATTTTTCCATACATACCCCTTTGCGTTTTTTTTAGCCATTTTTCAAGTGGACTTTCCGGGAAAACTAAAAGCGATATCGATACGAATCCAACGCCATTATTTAAGTCAGGCAAAAACCGTTTCCAGACTCACCAAATGAAAGTCTATGGCATGTAAGGAGCTCACTGTACGACCTTTTGAAATTTCGCGATTTTTGAGATTCCGGCAAAATGGGCCTGGGAGGTCGAAAAAATTTTTTTTCCGTTTTTTAAGTATTAAAAGGGTGTATTTGATCGTAAATTTTGCGCTGATTACGAAAATGCCCGAGTTTTTGGCGAAAGTACAAAATTATGCTAGCTAAAACCAAAAAAACCTATCTAGAATATTTTTTCGACACTTTTCCTTAGAAATGGAGAGTTCAAAGCGAACAAAATTGTGGATTTATCTTCAAGGTATAAAAAATAAATATGAACAAGAAAATAAAACATAAAAAACGTAACAAACGAATAACATAAAAAAACTGACGCGTCGATCTTTTCTTGAGCATTGCCTAGTATGACGTAACAACGCAGAAACGTCCATTGTACACTCTCTCGTCATCGGTTTCACGAACGTGTGGCTATGCGGAACTTGATTATTTTGCCGCAGCGATATAACGAGCACTTTTGCCAGGGATGAAGAATTATTGGCGGTAGTATGCCACCGGGTCAAGTGGTCCTCGCTTCTATCGCCTTCTGACTCCATCGGCGCGTATAATCACGTGATGTCATAATTATTACGAGAGGAGCTCTCTTTCGGTCATCTCTGCATACTAAGAAACACCGACTCCCAATAATTCAATCCTCTTTTTTGGACACGAGAGAGACGAGTCGAGAGAGCGGAAGGGGGAGGTGGGGGGGAATAATTTCTCGAGGGACCTCGGAGACGATCCGGGTAATTGCATCGTTGCCTGAGAGGCCAACAGAGGGAAGATGCACTTGGTCACGTGACCCGGGGCTGCGACCTCAACTCGATTCGAGGAGGCCTCGGTACGACGAGACTCGCGCGCATCCATCCCCGGATAATCCTCGCCTCCTCCTAATTACGTTACGGGAAATTATTCGATCGTCAATTCTGTCGCTGCGACGAATGCCGTCTCGTTTGACCATTTCTAAAGGGTTTTTTGGTTGCTGGATTTTTTGATAGTTTTTTTGGGTTTGTTTCGATTTTTGTTTAAATGTAACTTTTTTGTTTCTTCTGATATGTTTTTATTTTCTGGATTTTGATTTTGATTCGCGGTTCCATTTTTTGTTTGGATTGGTTCGGTGAATCGTCAATTTGGTACTATTTTTCCGTTTTACTATGTTTGGGTTTGTCCATTTGCCTTTATTTTTTGTTGCGATTAGTCGTTCGAAAACCCACGATCCGCAAAGCTCCTAAATTGGAAGGCAAATAACAAAACCGTGAAACAGGAAGTGAACTATTCCGTTTTTTATTTTATTTTCGGTTCCCTTTTCAGCGGCGTCACGTGACAGTCACGTGACAGTCTCGTGGCGGTATGCCAGATTCCCGGCACGTGGTTGCCCGATACGAGGCCACCCACTAAATTGTCGATGCATCGTCCAACCGAATCTTGGAATTCGCCAAAAAATCCACAAACTTATGGAACGAGAAACTCTGCCGGAATTATAGCCAAAGATGAGCCAAAGGGAAGAGGAACGGGAAAAACTCCTCGTTCCTAAAAGCCACCGGCCGCCCTGGTCTTCCCTCTCGAAACCGAACCATCCTTTGCGTACATTTTTCGTTTCACTCGCTCTTGGATTTCGTACTGGAAAGGGAGAGACCGCGCGCATCGGAAGGCAATAATTTTTTAACCGCGATAACATGACAAAATAAAAATAAAATAATAAAAAAGGAAAAGAAATTTGTACAATAATAACAATAAAAATATTAATAGATAATGATAACTAAAATAGATAATAATAATGAAAAAGAGGGAGAGAGAGAGAGAGAGCGCGCGAGGACGAGGAAGAAAGAAAGAGTGAAAAACAGACGGAGGGAGGAAAGAAGGGAAAGAGGGAAAGAGAGAGCGAGAAAAAGAGCGGGCGAGAGGGAGGGAGAGGGATCGAGAGAGAGAGAGGATCGAGATAGAGAGCGGATCCGGGCGTGCAGAACGCGAACCGGGTAAAGCGCTCAACTGCAATTTTTCTCGCCATATACGTGACGGGAATAGAAATAAAAAAAAAACGTAGCCCGGCTAAGGGAGTGTAGGGCCGAGTAGGTTTGCGAGCTCGGGAAGGCCCGGAGACAGCACAGGAAAGGGCCAAGAAAAAAAAAAGGCCTGCCACGAATTTTCTCCGACCGGGAATAAGACGAAGAGTAAGGGAGGATCGGCGGGAGGGTGGCGGGGGCGGCAAAGAGAGTCAGATAAAAGAGAGAGAGAGAGAGAGAGAGACGATAAAGAACGAGTGCCTCGCTGTCGTGACTGAAAGAAAACGTCCGGATCACTCGCAAGGGAGTTTCCCGTCTCGTACTATTCTCAGAAGTGATCATCGTCTCCTTTGCCCAGTTGTGTTGTTTTTTTTTGCCCGCGTCATCTTTTCGTCGGATCAGAAAAAAGCCTCGGCGAGCCGTTATCGCGCGGCGATGATCGTTACGAAAAAAATTCATTCCCTATGACGCCTGCGAGAAATTCTAGTGTTTTTTGGGAACAGGGAATTAAAAACAAAACAAGTTCGACTTTGAAAATTGAATCGATCAAAAAATGTATAGAAAATTAAGTTAAATAAAAAAATCCGATTGAAAATTAAACGAATTCAAAATTTGGTTAAACATCAAATTAATCAAACATTTTATTAAAAATTATATACATTGAAACAATTATTGAAAATTGAATTTCATTGAAAATCTGATTGGCAATTTGATTAAAAGTATAATTAGAAGTGCAATCTAATAATCGTTCGTAGAAACGCAGACGCGACGCTTCCTCTCAAATTTGGAAAAAACGTTCGGGGAAGATCGAGCCTCTTTCGTAGATGTCGAATAGGCTTTATCGGTGTCCACTTGTTTCTCCCGGTCGTTTTGTATGCATCTTGGCAGCTTCACCGGAATGGAACAGATTCGTAGGGAGGAGGATAAAATAGGAGCAGATGGAGATAATACGGCGCGTGTACCGTATCGAGCTCGGGAAAAATAAGGAAAAAGAAAATAATAAAAGAAGAGAAAAAAGAAAGGGAAGGGAAGACGAGAGAGGAGACGATATCGCGTTCGCCAAATCAGACGATATCGAAGCTCGACATTAGATCACTAAGTCTGATTCGCATTGACGCGAATCGCGCCTCCGGGGCGGAAAATATGATTGCTTTGACTGGTTGCGAGACTTTTCTAGGCGGCACGTCGCACGACGGAGTCGAGGGTGGGATTAATGCTACCCTCGGGGATCCGTGTGTGTCCTCCTCTCTCCTTCTCTCTCTCTCTCTCTCTCTCTTTATCTCTTCCTCTTTCATCCAGCGTCAACTTCTTCAGAGAAAAACAAATTAGGAGACGAACATCTATTTCAGGATGTTCCTGAAGATTTTTCAGGATCGCAACGTCAGGCCCAATTTTTTTTACCGTTGTGCCCAACACGACGCCTAATATTTCTTTCCTTTAACGCGGATGAACCACGAAGCCCGGTAATTTATGAAAATTCGTTGCGAGAATTCTCTTCTCACCGGGACAACGTCTTTTTTTACCGGGAGAGATCAGAACAGACACCGAGCAGGGGCCAGGGGGCGGGAGGGACTTACCGGAATCGATAAAAAGTCGAAGTATCGCCGGAGACATCGAAACGCTTGTGACTTTTGTACCACCGCGACACGATTTCAACGAAGACGGAGGGGAGGGGGAGACGAGGAGAGAAAGTTGGGAGCCGCGAGAGCGCGGACCTGACTGTTTTATTGTGTCACGTGCAGAGGCACAACGGCCAGCCCCCATATATCAGTCGCGTCAGAGGGGAGACGTCGATATCCCCCGATCAATCATTAATAAGGCCTGAAACCCCAAATACATAAGGCAGTCGCTGCGGCCACCTCTCTGCCCCCCCCCCCCCACCCCCGTGACGCCGTCACGTTCACCCCCTTGTAACTCGGCTGCACGCCGCAACGACCTCCGATATGGAACGACGGTGGAAAAAGTGAACGAGGGGGTGGGAGAAGCGGAGAAAAAATGTATCGCCGAATTTATTTATCTCGTATATAGCTCCACGGATTGATGGAATTTTATATTCTTCTACGTGATTCCTCGTATTCGCAGCGAACCCCGTATCGTTCCTACGTATTATCGTACTCGTTTTTCTTTCTTCGATATTTTTTTTTCCGCCGGTGTTTTTTTTTCTCTTTCCTCCGGACTATCGAAGCTTCGAGCTTCTCAGCGTCGCTCGAGATTCGGGAACGTTCGAATTCGTGGATACGCTTCGGAGGATCCCGAATTGATCGCGAAATAACGTTTGGTAGATTTTGAGGGTTGGGCGACGAAAACGAGGGTTGTTGATAAGAAAATTAATTTATTGGAATTAAAAAATTATTTCTTCGTATTTGGTTGATCGCGAATGATTCCGAAAATCTCTTTGAAGCACCTTTTACCTTTTCGGGATATAACGATAAACCGAGGGCGGAGGGGGGAGAGCTGGAATCCTTTCCAATCTTCGATTTCAGCCAGCGGTCGAAATTCGGGTATCCCTTCGTACTCCGAAAAATCCCGTGGGAGACCTCGCCCCCCCCCCCCCCCCCCCCCCCCCCCTCCCCCCCCCCTCCCCCCCCCCGAGGAGATATCGTTGCGGTTTAAAACGTCGTTCGGTGCGGTGGCCGGTCGCGTTGCCAAGCTTTCCAAAACTATCCTCGTATACGGCCGAAACCCAAACCAGTTCTCGAACCCTCGGCGCGTACAACCGGCACGGGGATTTCGCGCGGATCAGCGCAAACGAAAGCTTCTCCCGTATCGTTTTTTTTCTCTTCCCCCTCACCCGTTCGCTCCTCTCCTTTTTCGCACGGGTTTCACCCCCTCGTTCGAGCTTTGCGTGAACTCGTGCGGATGAAAAAAACAAAACAGTTTTTTCGTAGAGGAAAAAATAGCGAAAGGAAAGAGAAAGATGGTCGGGGGGGCAGGGGTGGAAGAGATAATACGAGGTTAGGTCGATCCCGTACGTCCGTCTCTTTGATCCTATATAATAATAATAGGATTATATTTTTTCCTGACAATTTCCAAACTCGAACGTACGAAGGTTTTTTTCGCCTTTTGGGTTTGAGAAATGGTGGAGTTGTTTGAATTTTTGTTTTTCTTCCCTCTGACGGTTCATTCCGTACGCGAGGAGAAAGTCGGAGCGATTTTCTTCACCTCTCGAATACGTATTTTTGAGGTTTTTGTATTTTTTGTACTTTCCGTATTTTCGTTATTTCCGTATTTCTAAATGTTCGTATTCTTGAAGCCATATTTCGCGACGATCGCGCTTGAGAGCTTTTTGCATATTACGAGTACGAACCTGTATTTCTTGGGGTACCGGGAGACCGACCGCGAAGCCACCCCCGGCCCCTTCCTCGCGGAGGTTGAAAGGACGAGAAGATCGGAGGAAGAACCGTCAAGAAAGGGGGCAAAGTCGGAGCGAGAGAGAAAGAGTGCAAAAAAGAGAGAAAGCAAGACGGTCGGACGGACGGAGAGAAGGATCCTCTTGGACGTACGAGACGAGGATGCCTGTACGCGCGCGCGTTCGAGAGTCCGAGAGGAGGAACCGAGAGCGAAACAGAGAAAAATAAACGATCGGGGCGAAGAGAGGCGGTTGTAGATTGATTATCTCGCCCGAGGAAATAGCAGCGAAGAAAGAGAAGCCTGTCGAGAGATAAAGAGACCAAAAGTCGCGGGGGGAGAAAAAAGGAGAGCGGGAGAGCGAGAGAGAGGGACGGACTCGGTGCTCAAACCCCTCCCCCTTGCCATCGTTCGAGTTTGTTTGAGTTTGTTCGGGTCGGTGCTCACCCGACAAAATTTCGAGTCGATCAAAAATATCTAATCTGCTCGAAATTATCGAAACGATTTAATTAAAAAATGCATACACGCTCGTGAGTTTTACCGGTGAGTAATAAAAATGGATCATCCCCCCTTTGCCCCTTTCCTATTTTGACCGGGTACTCCAATTCCAGTCGAAGAGTTTAACAAATTGGTCGGGGGCTTTCCATCGGGCGTTCAGGACGCGAGGCATGACGCGCTTACGTAGAAACTCTCGACTGTAATATTTGCGGCTGTAAAGCACACCCTTAAGGAAGACAAACGGGAGTCGGATGCCTCTCGCGTTCGGCCGGTCGGTTCGTGCATCATTGATGACGCCCCGTGCTCTATTCCCAAACCGGTAGTGGCCGTACGTATACGTACGCGCGTTCGAAGCGAGCCCTTCCTCTCCGCTGTGGTTTATCCGCCCATAACTGTGAAATATTCTCGCGGCGCTACCGGGCCTGATCGCCGAGAAACGTTTCTGGCAACGGTAAATCTCAACCCCGCGATTCGCCCGCTCCGGCCACCCTCGACGATCCGGTCCGTGCCGTTGTCACGGCCGATCCATAACCGTACATTTTCCGTCGTTGCTTCGCGACTTTGAACCGATTTTTTATTTTAAAGAGTGCAAGAGTGCCAATCGGCGAGTCACACCGGGAAGCGGTGGTCCACGAGCGGTGCGAAATCGGATTTTCGATCGGCACCGTCGTTCGACTTTCGAGTCGTCCTTCCCGTGCACTACATTTTTTCCAACGTGCACTTGAGCCACGAAAAAGCGTCCGTTTTGACTCGGGGAGAGTCGAGCTTCGATGTAGGAAGGTCGCGCGTGTTATGGCATTTATCTCAGCGTTCCGTTCGAGTCCGATAACCAGCGAAATATACGGTGAAACGGAGCGATGTATCTCCCTCGGTATTCACGAGGCTGCGAAAGACTCCGGCGAAAGGATCTCGATGTCCCGGAGGGCCCTCGGAGAGTTTTCGAATCGCGGCAGGTAAAACGCGGTCCTTCGGGTCGAGCAAAGAGGAAGATCGCGCGAGAGGACGACGAGAGAAACCGCGAAAGATCCTCGGAGCGTGGGTTTCGGGTCTGGACGCGGATTCAGGGGGGTGGGGGTACCCTTCTTCGCCGCGTTTCTGTTGCCCTTCGGGTACTGTAACAATGCATCCGCCTCGGTCTTCCAGACGCGCCCCTGTTGTCTCGTAAATATAAATGATGCCGCGACTCGCGGTTATGGCCGAGCGCGGCTACCGTTCGCCCTATACCCGACCGAATCTCGACGCATCGCCGGACCAGCCACCTCCGATACGAGAGAGAAAAAATCCACCGCCGTTTCTTTTGCCGAAAAAGTTCCGCCCGGTGCGCTATCTCCCAAACTCGACGGCCCCCCTTCTCCACCGCCCCCCGTTCCCTGCGCGCGCACCCATCGCTGAAAACACCGATAAATCGACTATCTCGACTCGGCTATCTCGCCACCCCGACCCTCTCTCTCTCTCTCTCTTTCTCTCTCCTTGTTTTCTAACCTCTCCTGATCGGGAACACAGTCTTGGTGACGAAACGCAAGGCAGGACCCAAAAAGAGACTTCCGAAGAATTTTCGGTTTTTATGCGTAAACCGAATTCAACCGGACGAAGGCTTCTCTCGAGTTTGCACTTGTTCCCCGAATGCTGCTATTTTTTACTTGGCGCGACGACGACGCGATCCGACGAGTCGGTGGATCGAAACACCGGTCCGGATTAGTAGTTTTGTTCAAAAGAGACGACTCGAGCGATAACCCACTCATCCTGACGAGTACTTTGACTCGGCCCGAGTAACTTGTGGGACAAGTCGACCGGATCCCGATAAGGAACGAAGCAGGATGGCAAATCGTGTCCCGATGAGTTACCGTCCAGCCTGATCATCGCTGGCGTCATTGGAGTCTCAACGACGATCAGAAATCCCTTCGCGTCGGATCTCTCGGCGATCACGCGTCGGTAACCGGGAGATGACGGAACGTAGTCAGCCAAAAGTGCAACGAGAGGAGGCATCGCTTATTCGCCCGGTATACGAACGGATCCGAGATTGCGCGCCAATGACGGCTGAATTGCAGCGTAATATTATATTTATTTCGCGGTCCATAATGGCCGATGTTTATCATCGGGTATACGGCCACTCGATCGTTCGATCTCACCTCCGAGCTTGAAGGAGGAAGGAAGAAACTCGGACCTCGCGGGGGGAGCGGCGAGAGGGAGGTGAAACGAGACCGAGGCGCGAGAGAGAAATAGAAGCCGCGAGAGGTGGAAGTGGATATACGCGAAAGCGTACGAGGATAAGACGGAGGTGGAGAATCGAGGATGCCACGGCGAAGGGAAAAGAGGGCGGGACGGTCCATTAGGCGGTATCGGGACCGTCGCACGGTAGCACCGCGTTCTCTGCATTTCAATGCCCCGCGCGAGAATCACTCGATACGCGTAGCCACCGAACTCACTTTTTGAACCCTTTCCGTCCAAAAGACAAAGGGACCCAAAGGGGCCCGATGAGGATGACGGCTCGAAGGAAACTCGGGTTCGCTTCAAAATCATTCGCGCTCCTTTCGGTCAGGACGGAAGATATTGGCCCCCGGTCCGATCTTTGGACGGTCGAACCCCGGGATAGGGCGTAAGCCCGATAGCCGTTATCGGCCCTCAAATTTGAAGCAAAAAAGGTCGCACCGAAAAAACAACGAACGGAACAGACCCGACACGGAACCTGGAATCAATAACCGAAGAATACCGTCGTCGACTCGGAAATCCTCTTTTGGGTAAATCGGTCGCTCGGTATTAGCCGTTAGGTATTAGTCGTCGGAACGATAGCCGATTACGAATCATCCGGATCCACGTTCAATCGTCGTCGAGTTCTTTCCTGGAAGGGAGGAGGGAGGAGAAATTGGCCGATTTATCGGTCGGCGAGAAAGCGCGACGGGAAGGTAAAACGGGAAAGGTAGCTGCCGTGGATTCGAACAACACCGGTAGCCCCCGCGGTGTTGTCTTCTGATCCCGCGGCAACGAAGCTCCTGCACAACCGAGAACGAGGAATACACTCCCGTTCTCTTTCCTCTCGGTTCCTCCCTCCGTTCGCGTTTTTTCCCTTTTTGTTCTCTTTTTCTTGGGGGCCTCTTTGCAAGAGGATCCCGCTGGGGAGAGGCGGCGCGCTCGGAGTCTCTTTTCCCCGTCTGGTTCTCCGATAAGCTCCGTTCTCGATTTACGGGTACACGCATCCATTACTGGACTCCGCGTGCACAGGGGGGACGATCGCCGAAGAGCTACCGGTTGGAATGCCGATCGGTGACGGTGTATCCTGCTCCGACTATTTTCAACCATCCGACCGCTCGATTGGACTCTAATGGAGACTTCAGCGCACCGCTTTTCAAAACTATAACCATCGCCTCCCGATGACTGTCCGAGCTTATCTTCCCTATCGATGATCCCGAGGAAGACCCAACTTCTGGTACGGTCGGCCCTTTTATCCGCTCGAGAAAACACCGAGATCTCGATGGCGCGTACCTCCGGCTGATGGACGAGGAAACGGATACGGCCGACCGGAAACGGCTGGAGGATTACGGAGAACGCCTGGTGAATTTCCAGCTGGTTTATCGGGACTCCTCCCGGATGACTCTTCGATTCGAAAAATCCATTAGCCTCCGACGTCCCGCGGCCCGAGAGGTTAGGGACGGGCCGCTCGGAGGTTGGGTGTATCGAGAGAGAAAAAGAGGTACGACTCGGCTGTATCGAAACGGTCCGATTGGTGCGAAATACTGGAACCTCGTACGCTCCGGGCAACACGGAGCGTCCGTAAAGGAAGAACGAGAGAGGATCCGCCGGAGAATCGGAACGGGTGAGAGGATTGGTCGAATCGCCCAACCGGAACGAGGAGGAAAGAGAGAGAGAGAGGGAGAGAGAGAGAGTACAACGCAACGCTAACGTGATTCCGCTAATGGCCGGCTTAACCGGATTATGAGGAATTAAATTAAGGGAATTTTGTTTGTTTGTTTCGCAAACTGGGAGACGGTGGACTCCGACTGTGCGCGTTTGTGAGTGTTTCTCTTCGCAAGGGTGTCCGTTCGAACTCCGACGAACCGTGACCAACCGTGTCCACCTAATGAGCCGAAAACGCGCCAGACGCGAGAAAAACGCTCGTATCTTATCCGGATACGGTCGGACTCCGAGTTACGAGAAAATAAGGTTTTTGGAACGAACCCGAACAGGGACCGTCAACGGTCGTCGAATATGAGGAAAATCAGATCGCTATTGGTAAAAAAAAATGGTCAAGTCTATTCGGAGAGATCATGAAATCGTGCGAGAGATCGTGAAACGAACTCGGATTGGATCGTGAAATCAAAAACTGGAGGATCTTTTTGGTAAATCGGTCGCAAGCGGATTGGCCTCAAGGTCTGCGGTCGGACTCAGCGGTCTTTCTCCGGATTATGGCGATACGTGAAGATTGTTGCCCGGTATGATCCAAGAACTAACCGATATAAAACTCCGGCTCTCCGGGTTTCTCTCTTCCGCCTCATTTATCGGGCGTTTCTCCGTCTCGTTTGGCCGGGACGTCTCGCCCAGCGTATTTCGCGCACAAACGAGAATCGAGCCAAGGCAAAAGCCAGCGATCGTCGGTGAACGAGAGCCACGTCGAAAAGGCTGCTCGCGACGACAACAACAACGACGACCACGACCACGACGACGACCACGACGACGAAGACGACGACGACGACGACGGCGACGAGAGGTGAGTTGAACCGAGTCGAACGGCGACTAGATTTTCCTGTCAATAAATCAAGTCGATCCGCGCGGGGCGGCCTCGGCATTTCTGCGAGAGAGTCGACGTCGTCGAAGATCCCGCCACCGCCGCCGCCGCCGCCGCCGCCGCCGCCGCCGCCGCCGCCGCCGCCGCCGCCGCCG
>JAPYZI010007370.1:0-12444 GCA_030523105.1 Ophioninae sp. A BG-2022a
AAAAAAAAAAAAAAAAAAAAAAAGGAAAAAAAAAGAAAAGAAAAAAAAAAAAAAAAAAAAAGAAAGCACGCGAGGAGTCGTCGAAGAAACTCCATTCATCGGGACTCTTTGGACTTCCGTAGGGAAAGGGCTGGAAAGAGAGAGCGATATAAGTGGGGCGGAAGGGAGGGATGGACGGGGAGAAAGAGGTTATCCAAGATGAGAGGCAAACATCAGCGATCGTCCGAGTCCTCGGGGATGTATATCTCCGTATCTCTATTTGCCCAGTGATGTACTTTGAATCTCGGCGGTTTGATAAAGTCCATAGAAGCGACGGGTCAGCCAAGCTTGTTTTCTTTTTTACCTCCCCCAGACTTGCGACTTCCTCCCGGGTCGCCTCGTTGCCTCCATTGAGAACGCGAGATGAGGAAACCCCCGGCGACTCCGGCATCACCTCCAACGACTCTCGGATCTCCTCGCGCGCAACCCCACCAATGAACAATTCGTCCAGTCGAGTTTTTAGACGCGTGAGCTTCACGTAGACCGGTCTGACGCGTCACAATCCTCGCTTTATGAACGTTCGAACGTAGCAAGTTGCGCGCGAATGTCGAGATTTTTGAATCCAAACAATACGATTTGAAAAAATCTCCAGGAATTTAAACCCAAATAAATCCGGACGATTGGGTTGTTAAATAATCTCCCACAAATTCAACCCGATGAAACCCAAACAATTTTGATTGGAAAATCTCCCAGTAATTCAACCCAAATAAATCCGGACAATTGGGTTATGAAATAATCTCCAAATATCTCAACCCAAACAAACCCAAGCAATTCGGATTGGAAAATCTCCCAGAAATTCAACCCAAACAAACCCAAACGATTCGGATTGGAAAATCTCCCAGAAATTCAACCCAAACGAACCCAAACAATTCTAATTTCAAAATCTTCAAGAATCTCAATCCAAACAAACGAAGCGAAACGAACAAACGATTCGAATTTCAAAATCTCAAAGAATCTCAATCTAAACAATTCGAATTTAAAAATCCCAAAAATCTCAACCCAAACTTAAATAATTCAAATTTAAAAATCTGCAAGAATGTCACTCCAAACAATTCTTGCAGAAAATCTCCAGACGTTTCATCAACGCAAACAAACCCAAACAAACCCAAACAAAGCCGATCTTAGAATCTCGAAGCATCGAAAATCGCTTCGGATCTTGTTACATCGAAACCCAAACAAACCCAAACAAAACCGATCGTAGAATCTCGAAGGATCGAAAATCGCTTCGGATCTTGTTACATCGAAACCCAAACAAACCCAAACAAAACCGATCGTAGAATCTAGAAGCATCGAAAATCGCTTCGGATCTTGTTACATCGAAACCCAAACAAACCCAAACAAAAACCGATCTTAGAATCTCGAAGCATCGAAAATCGCTTCGGATCTTGTTACATCGAAACCCAAACAAACCCAAACAAAACCGATCGTAGAATCTCGAGGCATCGAAAATCGCTTCGGATCTTGTTACATCGAAACCCAAACAAGCAAAACAGCGTACGATCTTGAGCCACCAGTGGTCGCATCGACTCGTCAGAATCGATATCCCCGGACCGAATCAAAGAGGCGAAACGACGACAGGACGGCTCGTCTAAAAAATAATCTTGAGATCTGTCTTCAGAGGTTATTTTCGGCAAAAGGCAGAGGCTAAGTATCTCGTCGAGAAATCGTACACCCTCCCGGTTCCCTCTTGCTCGAGGAACGCGCGAGGAGGGGAGAGAAGGGTGGATGGAGAGTTTCATTGCGGCGAGGGATGAGGGGGGGGGGGCACGTAAGAGGGGTAATTTACCGTCATTGAGGTTAGCCCGGAGTGAAAAATAGAGGGAGAGAAGAAATCGAGTATGTAATACGCGCCTACGAATGATTCACGATCCTCTCCCCGTTTATATTCGCGTTTAACGCTGCCTTATAAGTTGAATTAACGATCCTCCGTCGTTCGTTCTTATTCCTCTATTTTTACCATCTTCCCGTCCGTACAACAAAAATCTCGTATAAATCGTAAATAATCGTTCGACCGATTTATTCCGATTCGCCCCGGCGGAAACTCCTTTTTTCCATTCGGAGTTTCCGCCCCGATGTCTTCCAAGATTTTGTTTCGGTTGGTTAACCCAAACGAACCCAAGCCCAATCATTCGTTTGGCTTCGTTAACCCAACAAATTCAACCGTTTGTTTGGGTTCGTTAACCCAAACAAACCCAAGCCCAATCATTCGATTGGCTTCGTTAACCCAACAAATTCAACCGTTTGTTTGGGTTCGTTAACCCAAACAAATGGAACCTTTTGTTTGGGTTCGCTAACCCAAACAAACCCAAATTCAATCATTTGTTTGGGTTCGTTAACCCAACAAATTCAACCGTTTGTTTGGGTTTCTTAACCCAAGCAATTCAACCGTTTGTTTGGGTTCGTTAACCCAAACAATTCCAACCGTTTGTTTGGGTTCGCTAACCCAAACAAACCCAAACCCAATAATTTGTTTGGGTTCGTTAACCCAAACAATTCAACCTTTTGTTTGGGTTCGTTAACCCAAACAATTCAACCTTCTGTTTGGGTTCGTTAACCCAAACAATTCAACCTTTTGTTTGGGTTCGTTAACCCAAACAATTCAACCTTTAGTTTGGGTTAGTTGACCCAAACAATTCCAACCGTTTGTTTGGGTTCGTTAACCCAAACACACCGCAACTTTTGTTTGGGTTTGTTTGGATCGATAAACACGAGCGAACCTCGATTCTCTCAAACTCACTCACATTGCACGACGTACGCCCCCAACTCGGCCGCCAGGTCGAACGACACCGGAAGTCTCCCCTGCACAATGTCCTGCTTCACTTGGAGAAAGAACTGGTACCTGCGACAACAGAAAGAGCAATACGTACGTTGTAACGCTTTGGAATCCCGAAACGAATTATTATACCGAGGAATTAATAATCTCATTCCTCGACCACGATGGATTCTTGCGATCGTACAACATTTTTTTTATTATTTGTATCAAGTTTGTTTGGGTTTGTTTGGGTTTTGTTTTTTTGCGAAAGGCACTTTTATATAAAATTCTATAAGAATTCCAATATAAAAAATTATTAGACACAATTTTTTTCCTCGTTTGTTAAAATCCCTCAGAAATTCATTTTTCCTCGTTCCTCGTCGTCACGAAATCCCTTATCACTCGAGTCTTGGATTTTTGTCAGAACTTTGTTCGGGGTCGTACGAGTTCGTTTGTGTTTCGATCAATCACCGGAGTTGTAAGAAATAAAAAAAAATACTAATTCTCATCGAGTGACGTATAGTTGATTTAAAAAATTAAGACAAATTCAGTGTTAAGCAAAAATTCGAAAAAACATTGATGAAAAAATCGAGATAAATGATGAAAAAAAAAAAAAAAAAAAAAAAAAAAAAAAAAAAAAAAAAAGAAAAAAAAAAAAAAAAGTACGTATCATCGAGCATGAAAATAATCCCCAATAATCCCTGGGTTTCTCCAGCCGATCCGCGAAGATCGTAGGCCAAAGGGAGAATGATTGAGACGTCAAACTACACTCAGTGGGCAAAGAAAGAATTAAAACAAAAAAAAAAACAAAAAAAAAATAAAACAGAAGCGATTTATCGAGACGGTGATACGGACCGTGGACTTTCTCGGGAAAGGGTCGAGCTGGATTTTAATAAGCGCGCGAGTGTGTGGCCGCGAGCACATTTACATCGTTGCAGAATTTCCGACGGCTCGATCGCGAAGGGTGACCGGTTGGTGAAACAGAAAGAGAGAGAGAGAGAGGAGGGGGGGAGGGGGAGGGGACGCATCGAGGCGAACCACAAAAATCATATGAAAGTTCGCTTCGAACAAAGGAGCCCGTAAACGCCCCCGCAAATTCGTACATGCGCAACGAAGCCGAATCCCAACGACGGCAAAAACTCGGTGTGCCTCGAAGCGACGCGCGTTCGGAGTCGAGTTGACCCCACGCTGTGTAAATTCTCTATAAGAATACTGTACAGGATGACCGGCCGACGGAATTTGATTGATTGACTGTATCCGCGATATCGGAGAGCGGGGGAGGGGAGGGGTGAAATTCTGAGTTCGTTACGAGTTCGTGAAAAATTCAATTATTCGTTACGAATTGAATTGTTCGTGAAAAATTCGATTATTCGTGAAAAATTCAACTATCCGTAATGAATACAATTATTCCTGAAAAAATACATTATTCGTCACGAATTCAAATATTCGTGAAAAATTCAATTATTCGTGACGAATTCAATTATTCGTGACGAATTCAATTATTCGCCACGAATTCAATTATTCGTCACGAATTCAATTATTCATCACGAATTCGATTATTCAATTATTCGTCACGAATTCAATTATTCAATTATTCGTAACGAATTCAATTATTCGTGAAAAATTCAATTATTCGTCACGAATTAAAATAGTCCTGAAAAATTCAATTATTCGTAACGAATTCAATTATTCGTGAAAAATTCAATTATTCGTGAAAAATTCAATTATTCGTCACGAATTCAATTATTCGTCAAGAATTCCAATATTCGTGAAAAATTCAATTATTCGTCACGAATGCAAATATTCCTGAAAAATTCAATTATTCGTCACGAATTCAAATATTCCTGAAAAATTCAATAATTCGTGAAAAATGCAATAATTCGTCACGAATTTAACGAATCTGAGAAGCACAAGGCGGTAGAAACGAGCACGAGATAAAAGTTCCGAAATCCCGATTCCTAATTTCCATTCCACCGGAAACGTTCCCTCAGTTTTTTTTTGTTCCGTCAATGATAATTCACAGCGAAGCTCTCGCGTCCCTTGGTCGAAAAGTTACAAAGTAATACCTATCGGTTACGAAGTGTCCGTTTGCCGGTGTTCTCTCGGTTGGGAGTCGCGGGTGCGCGGGACCAAAGCGAGGGCGTGCCACACGTTCGTTTCGCGCACCACCAAAACGAGGGGTGGCCCGAAAAAAAAAAAAAAACAAAAAACAAAAAACATAAAAAAGCGCCGGCGGGAATAATCACTCAGGTACGTTGGAATGCGCCTCGACGATTCGTGATCGCTCGCGATTTTTTCTCCTCTTCTCCCTTCCGCCGTAGTGCGTTCCCAGGGGCGTTCGGTATCCCGAGACCAAAACTTTCGAGATTCTTCCCCAACCGTCTTCGTCTTTTATATTTCTTTTATTTTTTCATCCTCTTTTCGTTTTTGGCTCCCGCGTGCGCTGCCCGTGCAATTTGGACCCATCTCTCTCTCTCTCTCTCTCTCTCTCTCTTTCTCTCTCGAACGTTCTTTTTGCGGATAACGCGAGCCCGAGGTTTAGAAAAGCCCCGGGGGTAAATCCGGGAGGATAATTCACGAAGGCAACGCCAGCGCGGAGGCGCCTCTTACGCGAACGAGAGATTAAGCTGCCCGGGGACCAAAAAAGGACTGCGAAAAGGCCAAAAACAAAAACAAAAAAAAAAAAAAATAATAAACAATAAATAAAACAAAAAGGAAGTTCTCTCCGGGAGTATATTATGTGTAATATTTATATATATATATATATATAAATATAAATCAATTAGTTTAAAATTAGTTAAAAAATTTTCGATTTTAAACTAATTTAATTCGGAATTCTTGTAAATAATATATTTTTAACATAAACTGTATTTAGGACTCTAAATTTAGTCTTGTTGGAAACTGCCGTTTTTGTTTCTTTTGTTTTATTCCGTGGATTTTTGTTTTTGTTTTTTTTTTTGCGTATGTTATTTATATATGTTATTTATATATTGAAATATAAATGAATCAGGCTTTTCTATTTTTAACTGATTCGATTCTCATTCTTGCAAAAAATACATTTTCAACATAAACTAAAAATTTAATACTTTAAATTTACTTTGTTGGAACTTCCATTTTGGTTTTTTTTGTATATTGTATATATATTATTCATATATATATAAATATAAATGAATCATGTTTTTCCATTTTAAACTAATTCAATACTCATTCTTGTAAAAAAAAATACATTTTTAACACAAACGAAATTGAATATTCTAAACGTACTTTTCAGTAAGTACAATTACTTTGTTTAAAAACATTCTTCTTCGTTGTTCTTTTTTTTGTTTCGTTCTGTTTCTTAAACTCGTGGGGCGAATTTTCATTGCGGGCAGCGTCGCGGGGTGGGGGGCGGCGACGGCGGCTTCAAGTTAAACTCGCGTTTTGTAACACGCGCCCACTCCTTCGCCTCCTATAATTTACCCCTTTTCGTTCCCGTAATTGGCGAGCTCGGTTAATTGACGGGACGAGTCGTTTCTCTCTCTCTCTTTCGCCGGGGGCGGCGAGAGAGGGGGGGGGGGGGGGGGGGGGACGAATATTATTAGGAAGGACCGTCCGAGGGAGGCCCCTTTCTAATTTTGGGGTTGGGGCGACCGCGAAAAGAGAGGAGCCGTCGGTGGATCGCGAGCGTTATCCTTCCTCGAATTTATCGGCTGGGAATCCGGTGATACGTTTTTGGATTTATTGACATTTGTATTTTTTTGGATTTATTGAAATTGGTATTTTTTTGGGTTTTTTTAAATTTGGTATTTTTTTTGGATTTATTGAAATTGGTATTTTTTTGGATTTATTGAAATTGGTATTTTTTTTTGATTTATTGAAATTGGTATTTTTGTTGATTTATTGAAATTGGTATTTTTTTGGATTTATGAAAATTGGTATTTTTTTTTATTTATTGAAATTGGTTTTTTTTGGATTTATTGAAGTTGTTTTTTTATTTATTTATTGAAATTGGTATTTTTTTGGATTCATTGAAAACGGTATTTTTTTGAATTTTCGAAAAAGTTTCGCGAATCGAATAGATTTGGGTAAATCATTGAAACGTTTGGTAAATTTTTTAAACGACGAATTGGGTTTGTTCGGTTTTCTTTCTCTTTTTTGTTTGGATTTGTTTTTCGTTTTGTTGTAACCCAAAGAATGAGATTTTATTGCTCTATTTGATTTATCTCGTTTTTTCATTTTATCATTTCATCCTAACCCAAACAATTGAATTTTATTGCGTTATTAGGAGATCGCTATTTTATTTTGTTTTTCATTTATTTCATCCTAACCCAAACAGACCCAAACAATTGGATTATATTGCATTATTGGGTGATCGCTATTCTATTTCGTTTGTCGTTAATTCTGTTCTAACCCAAACAAACCCCATTTGGCTTTTATTGCCACATCGGTTCATCCCGATTTTTTGTTTTCTTCTTATTCGTCACTTAATAGTAACCCAAACAAACCCGAAGCACAAAAAATCCATTGTTGGGTGATCGCTATTTTGTTTTCCATATCTTTGGTTTAACGTAGTTTTATCGCAAAAGTATCGTCACGCTCGGATTCCGTGGCGGAAGTGCACGAGGCTTTTGACCCGGAAGTGAAGCCCCTGGCCTTCGGTTCTCCAGGCCAGAGGTGTTTCGAGGAGGGGGGGTAGGATCGTGGCGCATCGGTCGTATGACAAAGAAGATGGCGGGGTGGGGGGGGGGGACATCGGGATCGCTATATTAGCATACAGATCGAGCGGGATGATCGGAGGAAAAATGTTGAAGCTGTGAAGCGTTTCGGACTTGGGGCGTCGAGGCGCGGGTTCTCGCGAGGCACTAACCTCGTTATCTCCTCGATGAGCTTGCACGGATCGGCCGCGTAGAACTTGACGCCGAAGTAGAGCGTGTGCGTGTCCGTGGTCTGTTCTCCCTTCCTCGAGCGCAGTTGCTTGCTCACCTTCTTGCTCGGGTCCAGCCATTGCTGTGGACCAATCCAGACACCGCGTGTTACTCCCAACAACAACAACAACAACGGCCAACACATAACAACAACAACAATAACAACAGCAATAAAAAAACAGCAACAACAACAACAACAACAACAGCAGCAGCAATAAACAACAACAACAACGACGACGACCAACAAACAACAGTAACAACAGCAGCGGCAGCAATAAACAACAACAGCAATAAACAGCAATAAACAACAACAACAACGGCCAACAAACAACAATAACAACAGCAGAATCAATAAACAACAACAACAACAACAACAACAACAACAACGACCAACAAACAACAACAACAAGAACGACCAACAAACAACAAGAACGACCAACAAACAACAATAACAACAGCAGCAGCAGCAATAAACAACAACAGCAATAAACAACAACAACGACGACCAACAAACAACAATAACAACAGCAGCAGCAGCAGCAGCAATAAACAACAACAACAACAACAGCAGCAGCAATAAACAACAAGAACAACAACGACCAACAAACAACAACAACAACAGTAAACAGCAATAAACAACAACAACAACAGTAAACAGCAATAAACAACAACAACAATTATATGTAATTATTATTGTTGTTGTTGTTGTTATCGATAATAATGATTATTATTGTTAATATTGCTGTTGATATTACGTCACAATGTATTCAATATTGCCAGTCAATATTCGAATCCGTTATTATTATCTTTTTTCCTCTTTTTAAATACCGTTAATTAAAAAGAAAGGAAGAGAAGCGAGAAACGGTCGAGAAGTGCGATACGAGGAGAAGCGAGTATAAACCGGAAAACGAGGGAGCTCGAAATCTCGGACGAACCGGAAATTACGAAGAATTTTCCCTATAATGATAAATCCGGTTGCACGGGCTGCCTCAAGGGGGCCCGCCGGCGAGAGCTATCAACGAGAGCGAAGACTGAACCTCCGCGAGACCAAACGAGAGAGAGAGAGAGAGCGAGAGGGGGGGGGGGGTCCTGGCCAGTCCCATTACGCCGGAGATTTATGATCAACGAGAGCGAATTAATTTGAAAATGGAAGGGGATCTTATATGTGAATTCAATTTGCAAGAATATTGAAATTCCCAGTCCACCGAGCCGGAGCCTCGACAGCGACAACGACGTCGGATCGTTCCTCGTTTTCCACCTCCCCCTCCAAACTCCCGCGATCCGCTCGTTCTCCGCGTCGTTCGTATCGCATTACGCGCCCCCTGACGAAACGAACGGATCGTCGTAATTTCGACGCTCGTCCGTCATCATTTCCAACGTCAAAGGAAATCTCGTTTCTCCGTACAGTGAAAACTTGCCCGACTAGACCGTGCCTCCTTTTCTTTTTCTTTTTTTTCAATTCCTCCTCGGTATAAATTTTTTATTTTCTATATTATTCGACGAAACGACGATTTTTTCAATAAATTGTTCGATACGATCGGATTTTTTACGATGCGAAAATTATCAAAAAATAAATAAATAAATATATATATATATATATATTTATTTAAATTCGTTGACTCATTTTTGCATATTAAAAACACTCGTGACGTTATTCGTATCTTTATTCAATTATTCCGAATATTTTGCAGCTCAAAAAATTGCAGAGACGTACGTTTCAAACATTCTTTTATTTATTTCACTTTCAAAGTAACAAATATTATTTTTCTCAATATAGAATACACCTTTGTTTATTATTTATTTTATTTCGACATTTTTTAGTACTAAAGAAATTTTTTCGAATATTCGAGATTAAAAGTAATACGAAAATAATTTTTTTCGCTTAATTCTCAATGTTATAAATACTTTTTGTTTCATATTTTTTAAATTATTTTTCAATGTTGAAATATTAAAAAAAAAAAAAGAAGAAATATTGACTATTTAAGGAACAATAATAATAACGATAATAATAATTATAATAATAAGTAAATTTTGGTGGGTCGTTCGCTCACCGTTTGATTCTCGTGGTCGAGATATCGTAGACCGAAGTAGGCGGTCTCGAGGAGATTCAAGTGCCTGAATACGCGATCGAGCAGTTCCTGGCCGAGGTTCGAGCTCTGCAACAGAGTTCCAAAAATAAAAATAAAATCTTCGGTAAGACATTTTAACAAAGAGGAAACGAAAAAATAGGGGTTATGAAAAAAGGGCTACGGGCAGGGGGGGGGGGGCGGGGGCTTGTGTTTCGAACGAGAAAATTGGTTGCCGTCAGAACAGAGCGGCCGATCGTGTAATTCCGCAATGGGAATAGGATCGAAGGACGAGTGTCGATTCTCGTCCTCCTGCAGCCTCGGGCGTAATATCGAGAAAAACGTGGATCGGCGGTGGCCCTAAGCACGCGAGTGCCGCTCGCTTCGTCTTCTTTTTCATTATTATTATCATTATTGAGCGCCAACGCTCGCTTCGTTATTTATCGATTGTTATTACTTATTATTTATTTTTTCAACTTTTCGAATATTTTTTTTCCATCGACATAATTTACATTTTACCATAATTCGCACGATTTGTATTACTATTTTTTCTATTTTTTATTTTCGAGATTATTATCGTTATCGTTGCTATCCGACCATTTAATTTTTTTTTTTCAATTTTTCGAATTTTGGAATTGTTTAATATTTTCTATTGAATTTATTTAAAAATTTTCATGTCACTGGCGTTTTTTAAATTTTACTGATTATATTGTTATTATTATTATTATTATTATTATTATTCATTATTAATTTTATAATATCATTATTTTTTAAATATAATTTTAAAAAAGAATTTTTATATAATTCAATATTTTTAATACGATTTGTATTGTATTTATTTACTCATTCTTTTAATTAATTATTATTATTTCATTTCACCGTTCGTTAATTCTTTTAAAATTGTATAAAATAATAATTTTTCTGAATTCGAGTATCGCTAGTGTTGGTAATATCGTTACGATTATAACGACAAATCGCTTGTGCATCGTGGTATCGATAAGAGTGGACGAGGACGCACGCGAGCACGCAACGGACGAGTCGACGCTCGCATAACTGGTCTATAGAGAAAAAGAGACCGAGCGAAAGAAAAAAACAAACAAAAGAAAAACGAAACGAGGGTTCGCCGAGCGGCGCGCGACGCGATCGTCACGGAGTCGTGATTTCGGTGGGAACCGGAAGTCACCGATTCCGATGTTTCACTCGTTTCGTTCTTGCACGTATCGAAGTGTCCCGTTCTTTCAGGGAACAAAGAATCGAAAGTTGGCTGGTTAATTATCACCATTGATCAAATACATTTGTTTCATCGTCGAGATCAAATAAAAATGAATATTCGAGCTCACTTTCAATCTTTTTGAATTATATTTTATTATATATATATATATATATATATATATATATATATAATTACGAATTGTTGATATTTTGTTCATTATCGTAACCCAAAGAAACCCAAACGAGTTTGCTCGGCTTTCTTACGAAATAAAGATATTTTTGAATAACAGTAAAAAAAAAATGTTTTCACCGTGGTGTCGCGTTCCATCGCACGAATACCGTGAGACACGCGTTATTAGGGGAATCCTGATAAAAGAAGAAACACACATTGACGCGTACACGAAGAAAGTACAGGGTCTGGGAAGAGGGATCCTGGGATGTGCGTGTCGAGGGATGATTCACGCTCATCTCCGGGGCATCCGAGCGTTTATCGCGCTCACACACGGCAGCGGCTCGTAGTAAAATTTGCGACCAGACTTCGCGGCAGACCGGCGGTAACGTTGTTTTTTTGATTTTCTTTTCTCTCCGGGACGAAAAAGAAACACGATCCACCGCGAGAGAAAAAGATATTTCGCGAGGGGGGGTGGAAGAGGAAATAAAGTGGCCATTGAGAAAATAGAGACGACTTTTCTCCTCTTTCAATCTCGCAATTAGCGATCGTTCGAAGCCCGCGTGCTCTCTCTCTCTCTCTCTCGCTCTTTCGCCTCTTGCGGTTTCTCGTGTGTCCACGTTGTTATTTGTCGAGGGTGCTCGCCACGTTTTTTTTCCCCCTTTTGTTTCTCTCCTCGATCCTTAAATTCCATTGTCCCGGGAGAGAGAGGGTCGAGGGGGTTTTAAGGGGGAGGGGGCACGTCGTGGCGCGTAATAATCGATTCTATTGGATTCTTTCTCGTCTTTCTTCCTTTCTTTTTTCACGAACGCGGACACGCGATGAACTAGTCGCTCGCTTTGTTACGCGGAATCTCATACCCCGAGAGGCCCGTAACGTCCGGACTGCAAAAACTCGGCGTGTTTGATGCGCGCTCCGAGTGTGCGAAGGAACATCGGACGGACACGCGTAGGGCGGTCATTTTCGATACACGTTGATTGATACAGCCTTTATGTTTGTATACATATAAATCGTCTTTTTTCTGGTCGATCGACACTCTTTCGCACTTTTCTCGCCTACTTTTTGTGGGAGCTTGACGATTCGGGTGTCAAAATGGGCGTTTCTTTACCGATTAGGTCGAGCCACTCTTCGATTTTCGATCAAAAACGTATTTGTGCTATTTTTGATCGATAATCCCCAGAATAATAGTTTTTCGTACTTTTTTCAGCCAGTTTTTTACGTAGCGCGATGATTCGGGTGTCAAAATGTGCGTTTCTTCAACGACTAGGTCCAGCCACTCTTCGATTTGCGACCAAAAGCATA
>JAPYZI010007378.1:0-10123 GCA_030523105.1 Ophioninae sp. A BG-2022a
CTGGGAAAAATTAAAATCTGCATGGTCGAGTCTCAACCAAGGCCAAATCGAAAATATAATTGAACGGATGCCACGAGTCGTGGACGCGGTGCGGAAAGCGGAAAGCGGATTTGTCGATGGAAAACTCGTCTAGATGAGGTGAGTACCTTGAAACATTTTATCGATCTGAAAAAAAAAAAAAAAAAAATTCACTCGTAAGTTCCGAAAGAATACCAAAAAAAGAGGTCAAAGAAAAATTCTGACAAAATTGGCAGAATTATCCAATCTTAAGTGCGGCAAGATATATCGACTGATGTATTCAAACTTTTGAGCGGTAGTGTACGTCCCCGCATCGAAAACCTAACCGCCCGGTTCTCTCCTCAATCTCCCTCGTTTTCCCTATGAATATATGAATCGAAAGCTCCCCCCAAGTCCCAAGCCCATACGTGTTCATGAGACGTTTCAAGGTCGTGCGTCTGGTTGATAACTGTGACGAGAACTAAGAACCTATCCTCCATTTGACGATCGTCGGTATAAAAAATTGAAAGACTGTACGCCGCAGTCCAATTGTAGGTTACCCACATATGAAATGGAGTATCGTTTTTTCGACCACTGAACCGGCATTTTGAATCTTTTCGTAAAATAAAAAATGAGGTCGTGTACTTACAGGCGTTGGGAATGAACCCTCGAAGTTTAATCTTCATAGGTTAATTAGTATTTTCAAAAAAAAAAAATGTTTAAAAAAAGTCTTCTTCGAGGATTCGAAGATTTGGTTTTAACCGGAAAGCGAGTTGTCGAATGCTACTGATCGACGAACGAGACAGCGGGAAAAGAAGTTCTTTTCGCTGGATGACAAAGTTGGCTGGAACGATCGCGGGTAGTTCTGATTCTGTAGGGTTAATATCTCTCGTTGCACGAGGAGTTCAAAGCCACAAGGCTTAACGAGTTTCGAGGGAAGGTTCTCTCGTATACGTTGGTTCCCGTGGCTCGCGCTATCAAGCCATATTACAAGGTGGTAATGGAGTTAATTGCCACCTAGGTCTTCCTTTTCTGGTGTCCTCTGGGGTGGTCCTAGGAGAGCCCACAGCGGGACAAAACCTGGCTTACAACTTGAGACGCGTTGTGCACCTGATACCAACAAATTGCTTCCCCGTTCTTACTTGAGAGCGATTCGGAGGAGCCCCGGGAGTTTCCTCCGTCCAGCTGGCTCACGAAATTTGTGGGGTCTCGTAGAGCCGAAGTGGATAAAGCCCTTGGGGTCATGGGAATGCCACGATGAAGAGAAAGCTCTTTCATAAGTAAATCAGACGTTTGGACGGATCCTGTCTAAAATAATGACCGATCGAATCTTGGTGATCTTTCGTTGTCCGTTGGGCCCGTTCGACGTAGCGAAGCATTTGCGCGATGAAAAGCCTCGAACGAGCGGATAGGTGCGGAAATAGAAACGTTAAAAGGGCAATAATAATAGTAGAAGGCAAGGTCGTCATACTCGTTCGGATCGTCGAGGGAGTACGTGACTCCGTAACACAGAAAAGACATTAGCACCCGGATAGAAGGTCCCACACGAGAGAGACTCGGATGTACACCGAACGCTAGTGGTTGCCGGTGGTGAAACCGCGAGATCCCTGAATGCTTTTGCCGGCCACTCGGTTCTTGCGGAGAAACCAACAGAAGAGGAGCCAACGAAGAGCCAAGTTAAGTTAGACCAACGAGACGAACGTAAACGCGATACCCACCTAATTATCGTCGTGGGAATAGATGATGCAGGGAGACGCATCAGGGGTGAGGGTATTTCGTTCGCTTGGTCCGTCCGCGCTGTTCCTTTCCTATCCGTCCTCCGTTTTCCTTCGGATCTCTTCATTTCCCAACTCCGAGGAAGCTTCCAGCTATCGTCGGAACTGTTTTGTTTGGTTTCACTTGTGATGGAACCGAATATGATCCGCTAGGTGTTGAAATACGAAAATTACAACAAGTGTAGCTTTCACGTTCCGTAACGTGGACATTCTCGATTAACGTACACATAATCGCGACGGACGTCCTCCTTTGTTCTCGGAACAAAGAAAATTCCAAGGGTACGATATTTGACCTCCCAACTTGACCTTCCCCACATTCTACCGAAAAACGAATCTCTCGTTGTCACTTTCCTGGTTTTTCACGATCTGAATAACTGTGGTGGAAAAAAAAATCGAGCCTGGTCGATAATCGATTCGCGATGTATCGCGAGCCTGGACGATCGCACTATTAACCAAAGCTTCAGTCGAGAGAAAAAGAGAGAGACAGAGACACGTCACTTCTAGCCGCAAGCTCCGAGCTTTCGAGTTGGTAAGCCGACTTGAAAATTTTCCTCCTCGGGTCCCTTAATCCTCCGGTGGGCGAGCTCCTCCCTCGTTCTCTCGAAAGCTCCGGCAGCCCCTCGAATGCCTCGTCAAGCTTCGTGCTTCTCATACCTCAAACCCGGTGGTTCCATCTCTATATAGCTTTTTCACAGAGTAAAAGAGGAATAGCAGCGGTAGCAGGTTTATTAGCGCTCTCGACACTCTCGCACCCATACAACACGCCCAAAAACTCAAACCCATACGCGTCGTCTCATCTCCACCACGGAATTTCTTTTCATCGTCGTGTCCTAAACGAGACACGACGATGTCTAAACCGTCGAGAGAGAGAGAGAGAGAGATGCCACCCTTCCACGTTTACATAAGCGAGTTCACCGGATTGCCTTTTTGATATGTAGATCGTTGGCGTGGTCTCGCTTCTCGTACCTTTAACGCCGTTTACGGCCACCCCGTTTCCTTCCTTTCTTTTCTTCTTTTTTTTTGCCCAATGCCCTTCCGTGTAAACCGCCCTTCGAGCTCAAACGTTCAGTCGCACAAACGGAAAAAAGTAACCCGAAGAACCCTCCCTCGGGTTTTTTTTTTTTTTTTACTATCTGCTCTTCGTTATCAGGTCTTTGGTTCTTCACTTGTTACCTTCTCCTTTATGACGCAAAACGTGTTCAATCTCTTTGGCTCAAATCTTTCCAAATTATTAAAGATTTTACAAAACCTTTTCGTTTAAATAATCGTCCATGTATGGTGTCGTAATTGTTTGATTGGACAGGAGAGAGGGAATGATGCAAGTTCGAAAAAAGAAATGCCAGCAGATTTGGCACCGAGCTGATGCCACTTTACTCAGTGCTTGATTTTTAGGAGCATCAGTCTGGAATTTTAATGATTGACTGATTCAGATGAATCAAGGCTAGGAAAAAAATTAAAAAATAATTAATTCCAGCCATTTACGTTTATTTACGGTACGTTTATTAAATATTAAATAAACATTTCAAAAACTGAAAAACACCGAAAAACCCAAGTTTTTATTGAAATTAAATATTAAATAAATTTAAAAAAAAATTGAATTAACGAAAAAAAACAAATTGATATAAAACTCGAATGAATCATTATTGAAATTCATTTAAAAAATGAACTTCCTGGGTCTTTTTCAATGAGCCTATTGTCGTCGCTCCAATGCAATGATTACACAAGAGCTGAACAAAGTTGAACAATGTTTATCAGTGTACCAATTATCGCTCGCGTGGTTTGCCAAATTATTCGAGATGTGATATTAAGTTGGCTCGAAAGTAGGCTAGACGAGTCCGGACTTGGATCTATCGCCGTTGGTAGTTTCCTTAACGGAAATCGCGAGTAATTATTAGTTATCGTATGGAGAAAGGAGATTGGTTAGTCGGGTCATATGTAGTGTAGCGAAGGTGAACATTCCGGCTAGAAGCGAGTACGAAGTGATTAGTTACTTCGAGCTTTGTACAGGCGCCTACATAGGCGGAGATAAATACAGGGAGAGAGAGAGGGGGGGGGGGAGGAACGTGAGTGAAAGGAGAACGGCCAGCAAGGAGAGTTATGGGTAGCGGGGATGACCGGGGGTATAAACAAATTACACGCGAATGGTTTCTTAGCGGTGATTAGCGGTAAACCTCGTTAGGAAAGTTTCGCCTCGGGCCAAGGTAGCTCTGCGTCTTAGCTCACACAGGAACGAACCCCTCTCGTCCCCTCTCTAACACACTCTACGAATTCCGGATTCGATGATACCGGCAACCAAAATATGGCAGGAAGGTGAAACGGGTAGATCCTCAATAACCAGAGACGTCGAAGCTTTTCAGCGGAGGGACAAGAGCTTTTCAATTGCAAAATACATCAGGAACGAAATTTGAGATTCCTGAAAACATTTTTTTGGAGATTTTAAAGATACTAAATAATCGTAAATATCCAAAAATATCCTGAAAGATTCTAAAGATTGTAAAATATCCTGGGAGATTATAAAAGATCCTAAAAGGTCCTTAAAAATCCTAAAGGGTCGTTAAGATTCTAAATAATCCTGAAGAATCGTAAAGATCCAGAAATATCTTAAATATCCTAAAAGAACGTAACGTTTCTGAAAAATCTTAAAGATTCTAAAAACTCACAAAGATCTCAAAAAATCTGAAAGCTTCTAAAAAAAAATCCTAAAAGCTTTTATAGATATAAAAAAGAGCAAGGTAACAAACAAAGGAAAAGAATATGACCTTGGCATTTCGTTCGAGATGAATTACACTGACTGAGTCACAAAGTATTAAAAAATCGATATACAAAAAAATCGACACGACGTATATGAACATTTTGTAACAAGTTGCCAATTCCTAGGACGTTGCATTTAAGCGAATGTATAAGATTGAAGCGATTGGAAAAGTCTTGGCGGTGCAACGGATCAACGGATGGAAAGGATAAATTGTCCATTCATCGAACGCTCCCCTTCCTCATTGGGGTTCGTTTTCCCACGGGACATTGCTCGTAGGAACGAGATCAGTTCGCACAAAGGAACGAAAGAGAGAAATGGAATTGCGCGAGAGAGAGAGAGAGAGTGTGTGTGTGTGTGTTTGAGTTGAGGAAGCTAAAAAAGGAGAAGAAAAAGATGAGGAAGAAGGAAAATAAGAGTCGTAACGAAACTCACGAAATTTCTCTCTTCTAACGATTTTACCGCTTCTACTACGATTCATCGTTATTGGCCTTTCCCCTTCAAACTTTCGTTCGACAGCGCACACACCGTTCATTTACTTCTATTATCCGAAGTTAAACAAATTTGCGGTGGTCTTCATCTATACCAGTCGGTTCGTCGTTACCTCTCGTTTCATTTGTCGCTATCGCTCCGTATCTTCTTGCGGTCGCCGGTCGACCACGGTTCAGCGACCAGCCTATCAAAGCTTTCACAATTGTTCAAAACACTGGACATTTTATAAATTCCATTCTTCCAATAATTCCATAAGCCATAAGCGTAAAGGAAGATACGATCGTGCTGAGAACCGTCGAACAAATCTTCAGCTTGAACCAACTGGAACAAGGCATTAGCTGACTCGCAAGCGACGAAAGAAAATACGGGATCAAAATATACCCGAAGACCATTGGTATCCAGCTCGGCCTCTTCGTTCTTCTTTCTTTTCTCGATGGCTTTCCATCAGCCCATCCCAATGAGAAATAACGAAACCGAGACACGTACCCTTCTAATTCTCTTCTTTCCTTTCTTTTCAGATATTCGCGCTTCGTTTTCACTACTCTCAAACTTTATTCGATTTTTCTCCCTAGCCTCGGTTTTCGTCCTTTCCACGTCGCTTTCTCTCGTTCAGGTATCATCCTTCATCGCTTTGAAGAAGTTTCCTAAAAGTACCGTGTTTCAATTATACATCGCGCCAAAATACCGATAGCGATAATCAAGATAAAAACATAAGATAGAAAAAGTGAATAATAATAATAATAATAATAATAATAATAATAATAATAATAATAATAAAAATCATCATCATTTTATTATCGATATTATCATTTATTTTGTTTTTATCATTAAATATTATTAATTGCAATGTTTATTAATTCGTGACGATATTAATGATATCGTCACGAATGAATAAACATTGCAATTAATAATATTCAATGATAAAAACAAAATAAATGATAATAAAAATAATAATATTTGATTATAATAAGAAAATAAATGTTAATATTGATAATAAAAATAATAATATGTAACAATGAAATAATAATAATAATAATAGTAATAGTAAGGGAGGGAGAGAGGAAGAAAAATCGGGCAGATGGGAAAAGCAGTCCAGAGAGTTTTCACAGTCCTCCCGAGTTCGAAAGCTTCGAGAGAGCCAAGGGGATTGCTCGTATATTAAAGTACTTTTCGGGTTTGCACCCTCTCTCGTCACGAAGTCATATCAGCATCTGTCCCTCTATCCCTCCTCTCGTTCCCTCCCTTCGGCTCCTGAACCCCTTGTATTTCCACCAGACTTTCATTATCGTCTATTCGACATTCGGACCACGTTACTGAATCTCTTAAGCCCTGATTCTATCACCTTTCGCTTGCTAATGTACCGAAAATCTCGACGCACGCTTTCGGCCTCGAGGATAACGAGTATCAACGGTTTTATTTGTTTTTCTATCATTTTTTTGTTGAAACTAGTGGTGACAAAATTAAATTCCATTGACATTCAAAAACAATGTGCGATGAATTATTTGTAAAATGAAAAGTTTACGTACAATTTTTGAAGAAACTTCGAAAAAATTGACATTTCAAAAAAAGTTTCGCGAGCCCTTAAAATAATTACATTGATTTATATTTATTATCCATAATCATCCATATTTAGTAAATTAATAGTTTAATATTAATTATTCATTAAATAATTAATTAAAAATACGACCAAGTATTCTTTTTCGATTTCCAAAACTACAAATTTCGCATAACATACTTTTATTCATTAAATTACTAATTATATATAATTATATTTATATTTATCAATAATATCAATATATATTTTTATTAATTACAAATTTTACATTCTTTTTTATTCCGAACAAACAAAAATTTGGAAAATAAAACATCGAGGCTCTTCAGAAACAGTTAATTTTCATTTTTTTTTTACAAATTGTTAATCGGCTGCTACGAGTGTCAAACAAAATTGAACGGGAGGTAATTTTGACCGTGAGTGAAAGAGGATTGGGAGGGTTGACCGGTGGCGGGGTAGATTTCCGAGCGAGCAGTCAGTTAGATACGAAACCAGCGCAGAGGGAAACCTTCACGTTTCTCGCGAGCTTTGATAAATGAGCCTCGCATAAAGCTGAAGTATCGTAAAAGCCACCGTTGATGTTCAACGTCCGGGCTAATATTCGGACGGGTATAACGAGAGAGCGCAGGCTTTTAGAATCGCTAATGATTAAATGGGCGCCCGCGAGAGATCCGAGGAGTTTCTCGGTGCTTTTCTATACGCGGAGACCTTTCCCCGTTAGCGTCGCACGGATATTACCTTTTCACAGTTATATCCAAGAAAAACGATGTACCGAATCCTAATTTTCACTTCGCCTCTTTGATTTCTCTTATTAGTATTGAAGCAATCAAGCTTTCTCTGAAAACCCGTTTGGTTTTCATTATACCCACTGATAACTGTCATTCAATGAAGTCATCAATCGTAAAATGTCAATTTAAAAACGTGCCCTTTTTATTGACTTAAAATTTATGGTTTTTGATTTTTTTTTCATGAATTATTATCATTGTAAATATAATAAACTCAATAATAACAAATGTGATTAAATTTTATTTATTAAATATTTTTTTTAAATGATAATTAGTAATTAAAACTCATATATATAATAATAATAATAACGAATATCAAACGGACCAAAATAAAATTACGAAACTGCTGATTCGATCGTAGAAATCGCGTTCACTCAGCCCAAAAGGACCGTTCGATTTTGCCACTCGGTAATGATATTTCCGAGGGAAATATATATCGAATTTAAGTGAGACGTGTCGAGCGAAAAGTAACGCATCGAGAAAAGCTGCTGTCCGGCGTTGTTAGTCGATTCCAATGGACCGAAGGATTCCCGTTTGACGTTCTCCATCCCTCCATGAGAAAGCTCGTCACCAGTCTGTAGGGATGACAACGGGAAAATAATAAAAATGCCATTAGTGTCGTCTTTTTTTTTTTTTTTCACACGCACGCCTCGTAGGCCTTCGTTCCTTATGTCCCCACGGGCTTGGCAAAAGGCTGGCTTTCGATATAAGAAAAAAAAAGAAAAAAAAAAAAAAATCTATCGACGATCTGACTTTTTCCAGAAAATCGTCTTTTTTTTTTCCTCCATACTTGACGAGGCCAATCCTTCTCTTTCCTTCGCCATTTCCTTTCCCCGGTCCTTCGAGTCGCCCTTTGCGATTTATCGAACTGCCCCTGTCCCTCATCGAGTTTCTTTCTCTCCACAGTCTTTCACTGGGGAATCCCATGTTCGAAACCCGTTCATGAGCTGGAACGAAAATAATTGCGTCGTCATTTCATTCCCTCGTTCTCTCCTCCCGAGTCCTACGACGTCGTGCACTCGTACCCAACTTTTCGTCGTTCCTCGACTATTTACTCTTTCTCAAAAAGCTCAGAGGGAGAGAGACAGAGATTAGATTACTTTTGGATTATTATGCCTTAACGATACCTCTAGGTAATTATGAAGAACAAAGAAACTTAAAAAAAAAATATATATATATATATATATTTCGAATTTACATAATCATTCATTACATATCAATAATTGATAATAATAATAACAATACAAAATGAAAAAGAAATGAAATACAAAATCAAAGAAAATTCAAATAATAATAATGAGTGGTAATATTAATTATTATAAATTATACATTGGTGATCCCTTTACGCAATGATAAAGTACGAAGAAGGAAAAGAATATAAAATTTTTACGAATTACGAATAATCATTAATTAGACATGATTAAGTAATAATAATAATAATAATAATAATAATAATAATAATAATAATAATAATAATAAAAAATAAAAACCAAACATTAAAAAAATAAAAATGATAATAATAATGAGGAGTAATAAGAACAATAGGAATAATAATAATGAGAGAAAGGGAGAGTGAGAAAGTGGATTGGAGGGGGTTGAAGGAGAGGGGAGAACGGCGCGACCGAGAGGGCATAAATCCTCGAGGTTTGGATCGTCCTCGGAAAATAAGATAAAGTCTTGTGGATAAGGGAGTTCCTCCTTTGCTTGCTTTTTCGTGGTTTCTCCCATTCCTCTCTCTCTCTCTCTCTCTCTCTCTGTTTTCTCCCTTGGCTTCGACGTGGTCGCCCAAGGTGGCAAGAGGAGGCGCCACCCCGGAAAAAAATTGAAGCCAAGCAAGGGATGCAAGAGAGTTCGAATAAAATGAATGAAAGAGAGAGAGGGAGAAAAAAAGGCAAATTCTCGAATAAACACATCCGCGTCTTTTTATGGCGGCACTTTGTGGATCGCTCGAGAGCGAAGAACACCGAAAAAGAAAGAGAAAGAGAGAGAGAGGGTTTAGAGAGTCCTCGAGATTTTACTTTCTCTCTCCTTCCCTCTCTTACTTTTTTTTCACCTCCTCCTCCCCTCCCCCCGTTTTTTTCGTCTCCTTGTGTACCGCTCGTATTATTAACTCAACCACCGGAAAATGTCAACGGGGACCTCTTTATCTGGCGCTCCTATGACTGCTTTTTCTTTATTTTAGCACGCCACTGGAGTGAGACACTCGAAAGTCCCCCCGCCCCTCGATCTTTTTATTTTTTTTCAAGCCTCGTCTTTCACCCTCCATGGACCTCTTACGACCTTATCTTTATCGCTTCCTCGTGGGACCCTTCTCGATTCCAAGCTTCCCACTCATCCACTGGTTATGACGAAATGCATCAAATTTATGTGAATATTCTTGCTACACTGACCTGTACGTTTCGTGCAGTGAGAATTAAGGCTTGAGGGATGAAAGAAACAAATCTCGGAAAATCGAAATAATTATTATACTTAGACGTTTTGTTTTATATCGCAAGTTCGTTTGTTTTTATACCTTGAAGACGAATTCATTATTTGATTCGTCTTGAACTCGTCATTTCTAGGGAGAAATTACAAAAAAATATCCTAGAGACGTTTTTTTGCATTTTTCCAGTTCAATTTTGTACTTTCGGCAAAAACTCGGGCATATTCGTAATCAGCGGAAAATTTCCGATGGAACAGACCCTTTTAAAAGTTCAAAAACGGAAAAAAAATTTTTTCGACCTCCCAGGCCCGTTTTCCCGAAATCTCAAAAATCACGATATTTCAAAAGGTC
>JAPYZI010007379.1:0-14346 GCA_030523105.1 Ophioninae sp. A BG-2022a
AATCCTTTTCCAAACCCTCCAAATGTCTTTCGATATCATATAAGAAGCTCACCCTACGACCTTTTGAAATATCGTGATTTTTGAGATTCCGGCAGAATGTGCCTGGGAGGTCGAAAAAATTTTTTTTTCGTTTTTCAAGTATTAAAAGGGTATATTTGATCAGAAATTTCCCGCTGATTACGAATATGCCCGAGTTTTCCCTGAAAGTACCCAACTAGACAGGAAAAAAGTGTAAAAAACGTTTTTAAAATATTTATCTCACATTATTCCCTAGAAATGGAGAGTTCAAAATGAATAAAATGTTGATTACTTTTGAATGTCTTCAAGGTATAAAAATCCATCAACATAGATCTCCGATCTGACACTAAACGTCTAAATATAATAAGATAACCATTGTACTCATTACATTTTATTCTCGTCATTATTATTCCCCCTTTTTTCATATATTATTATTATTATCCCTATTTTTTCTCATTTTCAATTTATTACTATTATTATTATTATTATATTATATAATTATACAGGGTGTTCCACGACGGAATATCACTATCGACTCAAATATACATATACATATATATATATACACACGTATTTTTGCATTTATAATCAGTACACGTGTTAACAGCACTGAATTTGTAACTCGACCAGAGAATTTATATTGGACGAATGTTGGAAAATCGCGGACGACTCGTGGCGGTCAGAGAAGGGTGTGGCGGGAAAAAGAGGGGGCGGGGGGGGGGCAATTATACATGTACGGGATTGGGAGTATAATTTCATGTCCGCGCCGTTTTAATTTGTACCGACACGCGCACCGATATACACATCCCTATTTTTCCTTGTACGTAAATTTCAACGAATGATGACGCTAGTTATTTGCACCGTGCAATGCCTCGATTCGTTCGTAATTTTATACGGGTGGTAATTCTATTCGATGGTAAACGAGCGAAGTGCGCGAATTCTGCATACTTTTGCGTAAAGCGGGGAACGCAGCGTTGAAACATTTTGCTTTCGGTGGAACGATTGCCATGATGATAATCAGGGTGGATGATTTTCAATGTTGTTTTTATTTATTTATTTATTTATTTTTTTATTTATTTTTTTTTTTTTTGTTATTTTTGGGAAGAAGAATTTATCGATATTTATAACGCTCCAACAATGAATTGTTTAATATATCCCAATCTCGGGAGTAATTTAATTTTAATTAAAACATGCCGTCAATTTTTGTCATTTTTCGAAAGCGAGGATTTTTTTCTTCGTTTTTTTTTTGGTATTGTTATTAATGAAAGATTTTGTTATCAATTATTGACTTATTAGTTATTTATTATTAATGATTAAGTTCATAGTTATTAATGATTCATTATTAAAGTTTTAACGATACTTTTATTATTAACAAAAGCTTTGTTTTTTTTATAAGTTTTTGGCTGATACGTTTAATAAAACAAAATCTATAAATAATATCGGAGCTGTTTACATATTTTTTTTTTATTAAAAGTGTCCAGCGATAATTTGAAAAAAAAATAAGAAATAAAGATAATTTTGTTAATAAAAGTAGAGAAAGGAGCAAAATTCAGCGGACGAAACATGGCGATGTTTCGTCTCTTTTCATTCTCTACTTTCGCGTGTTTTCTTAGTCAGACATTTCTTTTTGTGTGTTTTTTTTAAATTTTTTTTATCCAGTTTTAACCGAGAAGCAATATAATTGGGACTACCATTTTTTTTTTATTCCTTCGTTAACTTTATCCGTTGATATTCGCAGGCTGAAGAATCCAGGTAGTTGGAGGGATTAAAAAAAAAAAAGGAAAAATGGAAAATTGATATTTCACGGTGCGGTTGAATCGTTTTTACGCTTATCCCTATCAACGCGCAGTTAACACGCATACAGGTCACGCGGACTCGTGTGTCCCTATCGTTGAATGAATCGGAGTAAAAAATGGTTCGAAATCGATTCCCGCAGGAACTGCCTTAGCGAGGTCGCACGCTCGTTCAGTCCCCACGTAAAACGTTAAATACATATATTTTTTATTTATACGTCAAAAGATACGTCAAAAATGCATTTTTAATCGAATATAAAAATAATATCTCATGCTCGGGAACGAGATGTATTACGACGACGAGGAATTTTTTAATTTTTCTTGGACTTGAAGTTCGCATCATTGCGACGCAATGAAATTTCTTTTCTCATTATTTTTTTTTATTTCCTTAGATCCATTAATTGGCGACATATTGTTTTTTTTTTCATATTTGAATTCTAAGTCATCGCAATAAAAATTTGTAAAATTATTGAGGTATTTTAGTTACGATTTCAATAGAAAAAAAATATATAAAAAAATTGAAAAATAATTAATAAACAAACACATGGAAAAATTGAGAAATAATTATTTTTCAATTTTTCTATATGTTTTTTTTTATATTATTTCTCAATTTTTTAATTTTCAATTTCAATTATTTTCAATTTTGATTAATTGATCAAATGAAAATTCGATTTCATATTTCTTAGAAACGTTTTTTTACGAAGATTCTTCGAAAGTTTATGTAAAAAATTGATTTTTCGTCTACTCAAATAGCAAATGAAAAAAATAATATTTTTAACTGAAAATTCTTTTTTTTTCAAATTTTAACGAGCCGAATTCGAAAAAGTCGAACTTTATTCGTTTAGAGCCGAATGAAAAACGAAGAAAATCGGTTTTTCCTTTTTTTTTTTTTTTGGTGATTTAACGTTTTGACGCTGTTCGTTTTTGTAGTTCAGCGATGTCTGACGCCAAACTATTTGCCTAGTTCGAATAATTCGAGAGATTTCTCGCTCTCGAGGAGAACGTTGATTTTCTTTGCTTTTCTTTTTCCCCTATGTCTATCTGGAACGGATATAACGACAAGGGGGGAATAAAGTTGTGACTTTTCGGTGTCTCGGCTTGAGAATTTTCTGTTTACGCGAGCGCGTGTCAAAGTTCTAGAACCGAGTTCCGGAATCCTCTTGTCGTACCCCCGATAAAGTGGTTTTCACGAGATATTCTTCCTAAATGCCCCATGTATGTATATCTGGGGATATACTCGAAACCGGAAGTCTCGAGATACCAAGTTTATGTATAATTCACATCGGGCACGTTCACCTCCTCGAGAGACAGTCCAAGGAGATAGGAAATGCATTTCGCACTACAGATTTTGCTCTCGGCTAAATCGTCGCTTCGCGACATTCGTTTTCCGAATTTCCGACCAACCCGGAATCCTCTTGACCGGAAGTGTCCGGTTGGTACATCGGACAACCTGGCAACGAACGTTGATTAATTCGGTTCGTCATACTGTTTTTCGTATTAACTAAAAATTAATATTGAATAATTAAATTTATTTTTCATTGACATTTTTTATTCAATTTTTAAATTTCATGAAATATTTTTTGAATGTTTTAAATTTTATTTTTCGAAAACGTGGCAACGTACGTTGATTAATTGGGTTGGTTATACTGTATTTCGTATTAACTAAAAATTAATATTGAATAATTAAATTTATTTTTCATTGACATTTTTTATTCAATTTTTAAATTTCATGAAATAATTTTTGAATGTTTTAAATTTTATTTTTCGAAAACGTGGCAACGTACGTTGATTAATTGGGTTGGTTATTCTATTTTTCGTATTAACTAAAAATTAATATTGAATAATTAAATTTATTTTTCATTGACATTTTTTATTCAAATCTTAAATTTCATGAGATCATTTTGAATTTTGCATTTTTGAAATCATGAACGAACGAGTAGAAAAATAAATTCATTAATTAATTGAACAGTCGACGATTCGTATCGTTAATTCACTGACGTTACTTTCAAACGAAAACCTTTTAATCCAAAATATAAAAAAGAAAAAATACATGTAATTAAATTGTTTTTTTTTTTTAAACGATGTTGCAGTTTGCGTGGTTGGAAAGCAAGCGGAAATTCATATTTTTTTTCAATCGTTCGAAATATTCCTTCGCGATAATTCTTGACGTTACTTTTGAAAATCGAAATATAATTTATTTCTTTATTTTTCTATTTTCTGTAAATTTTCTGTAAAACTGGAAATTTTAAAAAGTTCAGTTAAGCCGATTTTATCGAAAGAAGTTTTTATATTTCGTTCGAAGAAATTTTCCACGATGATTTAAAAAGTTAAATAATCGTAATCGGATTTGCAGTATTCTTCATCGCTCTGTTTTCCCTTGGCGTAACGCAGGAAAGTTCGCGATGGTCGCTACGCTCATTTGCATCAAATATCGGCAATATCAAAAAGTATTATTATACGCGTCAACGGAAGCGAACAGGAAGTAAAAGAAAAACGGTGATACGCTAAACGAAGCGAAATACCGATGGAACTTCCGCGAGAATCGATTACGCTTTAATTTTCATTGGCGCGAACATCCCTGATGGATTTCAAGCCGAAGTGGACCGGAAGCTCATTGAAATTGAAGAAATAAATAATAATCGTTAAATCCCCGTGAATCGAGTCGCCTGAAAATTGGTGGAATTTTATCGATCTTTGTTAAGTCATTTGAGTCATTTAATTCTTCAGCCACTTTTCAATCTAAAGAATTAAAGATAAGGGTTGGAATGATAAAAACGAACTAGCCGGATGGACAATTTGTCCAATTAATGATTAAATTAAAAAAAAATCTTAAATTTAATTAATAATATAAAATAAAAAATAAATAAAAATTAAAAGCGTATTTTTTAAAGTCATATCATTTTTAATTAATTTTTTTTTTCATGTAATTTAGAAAACGTAAATTAAAATTAGGAAATTCAAGAAACGTTTGTATAATTATTCGTTAATTAATGTCACTTAGATTGCGAAAACAAAAACCAGAAAAACGAAATTGTTGAACGATAATTTTCGTTGAAAACATAGCTGGAATAAGTCCTTAATTTTCGTTGAATTAATAATTCCGGTAATTATAAATAAAAATTAGAAAATCCAAGAAATATTCATTAAATTGTACGTTAATTAATATCACTTAAATTTGGGAAAACAAAAACGAAACTGTTGAACAAACATTTTCGTTGAAAACATAGCTGGAAAAATTAATTAATTTTCGTTGAATGAATAATTCCAGAAATTATAAATTAAAATTAGAAAATCCAAGAAATATTCATTAAATTATTCGTTAATTAATATTACTTGCATTCCGGCGATGCGAATTTCGTTGCGTAAATTACACGACAAGGAATTTATTATCCCATCGCGCTACAAAACGCGATTCTCAACTACGTTCCGAGTAAAACGGGAAACGAAAAATCTCGACGACCGACCACTATTTCTCTCGATTCTCCACTGCGGTGCCTCAGGGCTCTTTCCGAAGAACGCGTTTCCGAATACTTCGTAAAATAAGGAGAAAATAATCCGTAATCGCCTTTGCGAATAGCCCGGAGGGTTTTCGTGATAGCCCGCGAATTCGCGGCTCGAGCACAGCCAAGGAACTCCGGGATTGTTCGAAACATCATTCGGTCGCGATCAATTGCTTTCGTCCGTGAAAACCCGTACGAATGAAAAGTTTAAAATGAAAAAGAAATTAAGGAGCTTTGAACCATGAAAACTGCACCAACTTCGACATTTCTTTTTCTTTTTTTTATTTTTTATTATGGAATCAATATTTTTGAAAATAGACTTCAGAGTATTTCATTCTACCATCAATGGTGAGTGGATTTTTTTTATTTTCATATACAAAAGAAATTCAAAATGGCGATGCCGTGAAACAAAACAATGCAGTAAACTTCGATATTCGTCCGAAATGAAAACGGATTTAAAATGATGAAACTATGATACATTTGGTTTCTGAAAGTCCTCATAATTTTCTTTCGTTCTGAAAATCCTCATCATTTTTTTGTTTTCAAAAATCCTCATTATTTTTGGTTTCCCGAAAAACCGAAGAATAATGAGGAACACGAATCACGTAAAACGAAAGAGAGAAAAAAAAACCCACCGAGTTTATCTTTCGTGTCAATCGAAAAAGGGGACATCCTTTGAATGACCATTTTTTCCAGGAAATCGAATTCGTAAAACCTACTACACCCATTTTTTTTCTACACCGAAGTTTTCGAAGGTCATCAAGGCTGCGAATAAACCCAAACAAGCCAAAAAAAAAAACCAAACAAGCCAAAAAAAAAAACAACCAAATATTTTTCACGAGGTATAACCTCGTTTCGACAATGCGAACCGTAGCGTGGGTTTTTATGAGTGCTTAACCCAGCCCAGGCAACTGGTACGTTTTCTTTGCCTGCATCGGAATGAACGTGACCAATCCGTGAAATCAAATTGCCCGTTCAATTTGCTCGGCTGGCTATCCGATGTAATTAACTAATTCAGAGTTAAAAATCTCGAGAGTACCACTGTGTCCGGAATATCTCGTGTCCCTTCGTCTCACCCTCGCCCCCCCCCCCCCCCCCCCCCCCCCCCCCCCCCCCCCCCCCCCCCCCCCCCCCTTCCCCCCCCCCCCCCGCCCCCCCCCCCCCTTTCCCCCCCCCCCCCCCCCCCCCTCGTCCACCAGGGTTTTATCTTCGGCTGGCAGAAGTTCCTCTTTCTCCTCTGGCTGATGTGGTCTAATCGAGTTAACGCGAATTACGGAATTAGAACGGTTGGCAGAAGGGCGGTAGAGGGATGGGGAGAAAGAGAGAGAGAGAGAGAGAGAGATAGTCGCGCGATAATTGCTCGAAGGGATTCGCGCTCATTCGTATCATCAGCCAACAGCAAGAAGCGCGATACAGGTTGGTGTGTCTCTGTCTCTCTCTCCCTCTCTCGTTCTCCGGGTCTTTGGATTCGCCATCATTGTCGAGTCGAGACCTCTACCACTCTTCCGGACTTCCGTTTGTTCATGTACCTACTAGACCTAGTAGGGTTCTGGATTTTGTTCTGGATTTTATTGGTTTCGTGCTCCCGGTAATCCTACGGCTCGCCGCCATTTTTCTGATCTGACGGGAAAATCGATCGGGGATAGATTTTGTTTTGTTTTTTTTTTTTTTTGCCGCGGTTGAATCGGAACGTTCCGAAGGACGCAATTGAATTGATTTTTAGCTGTTTGGGTTTGCTTGGGTTTTAATTAAATTTGACCAAACGACGATTGAAAATTCGTAACCCAAAGAAACCTAAACGACGATTGGAAATTCGTAACCCAACGAAACCCAAACGACGATTGGAAACTTCTAACCTGAACGAACCCAAACGACGGTTGGAAATTTGTGACCCAAACAAACCCAAACGTACGTAAAAACGTTCTAGCACTTTTGGTTTCCGGTATTGGACGAAATTGGTGCGAACAATTGAAAAAAGAATAATGAATTTTCGTTGGAAAATCAACAGCGAAGTAAAATTTGATCAGCTACGTACTACGACGGATATTCTTCGATCGCTACGCCAATGCTGGGGACACCTGGTCGTGCCACGTACGGAAAGTATTGGTGGCGCACCCGACGCTTGTCTCTCTCGGACGACGTTTTCCTTGCGTTGTACCAACGCGACGGCGACGGAAGACTCACCTGGATGAATCATGCCTGAGACCCCGCTCGGTTTCTCAAAGATCATTGGCAATCTTTCAAGTAACAAGAAATCAATGTTTTTTTTTTTTCAATAGATGGCTCAAGTCCGATGGGGTTGCACTAGACAGCGTTAGAAAGATTATATTTCGTACTGAACAAAACTTTAGCGACGGTTTTGTGATCGGTTGACTCAAAAAATAATGGATTTCTTTTTACTACACCCAATATCAGGTCGATGACCGAAAGCTTTTAACATTTATGATTACGACGATACTATTGGACGAACTTTGACCGCGTTTTTTTCTCGAAACTTTGTAAACGTTGCAGCGAAATTGCAGATACAGTTGAAAAAATGTAATCTTTACCAAAAAATGTAATTTTTACTGAATTCAGGTCGTTATTGGTTGACTCCACAAAATAATGGATTTCTTTTTACTGACTCCACAAAATAATGGATATCTTTTTACTAACACCACAAAATAATGGATTTCTTATTACTAACACCACAAAATAATGGATTTCTTTTTACTAACTCCACATAATAATGGATTTCTTTTTACTGAGTCCACAAAATAATGGATTTCTTTTTACTACACCTAATACTGCTCGAGACATTCTAGGTGGGGACATTTCGTGACTCACCCTGTATACAAGGTGCACCACTGGTACAGTCGCTCTTTGTGAGAGGTTCACGTGGCCCCTTCGAATTCCCTTATCGAGGAACGATCCGTACGCGAGGGAGTGAAAAAAAAAGAAAAAAGAAAAAACACGCACGGGAAGCACCGATAAGGAATACATAACTTTGTATTTCAAAAATAACCTCTATACGTGCGCGCGTACATCGAACAAGTAAGAACAGACGCAGCGGGCGTAAATTCGTTCGTTTTCATATCTCGAAGGTACACGCAGGTTTATCTCGGTACAAAATAATTCAAACGTTACGAGGGCAAACGACCGTGAACGCGAATTCTGGAACCCGCGAGGTTTTCTCTGTTCTACCGATCGCGAATACTCGACGTTTTGTTACCGGAAGTTTCATATATGTATACTGGAAAACGAGTTCTTGCACTCGCCGGATCTTCGTTCAAAGATGTCGCTCGTATAATTTTTGAATCCGCAAACCTCCGATAACGATAAAACAAAAATATGTAAAACGATCGAAAGAAAAATCGTTTTTGTTTTTTCACATCTAAACGATGGAAAGTGCAGCGACGTTAAATTCGTCATTTTCAATATGATTTACAGAACTTTCAGAGTTCAAACATTCGCACAAAGCTTTACGACGAAAATCTCTTTTAAAAAAAATAAATTTCGTTGAAAAATCACAATTTTTAAATACACATCGCATGTTTTCTCGATAACGATACTTCAACTGCAAATCTCTCGACATTCAAGGTCAAATCCATCAATCTCTCCTAACGAAAATTTCGATTTCAAAATACGACTTTTGAGGGAAAACGTTTCAAGGCATTTCCGTAGTCTTTACGTACAATAAAAATAAGTATCAAAATATACAAGATGAACAAAAAAAAATACAAAAATTTCTGATTATTCGTTACAAAATAAAAGAACCATTATATTTTTCCCCAATCCAGCGTTAACCTTCGATTTGACCTTGAGCCTCATATCCTAGGTCATTTCAAGGTCAACGTTGTTTTCTTTTTCAAATATATTTTTTTATTCAACCAACTTTTTCCATCAGCGATCGAAAGTGCGCAGAACTTTACGTTCTAGCGTGTATTCGGATCTCTAAGTGAAACGTGACCTTGCAGGTTAACCGAAGGTCGTTCGATCAACGAGGCAACTTTTTTTCGTTCGCCCTGTGCGTTCGAATAAAAAACACCAGTAAAGAAGCTTGTTTCATCGAAACCCAAACAAAGTTCGCATCCATTCCGTGTACGGGATCTTCCAAACGTACAACTTCTGTCCGGAGATCAAGCACTCGTACGAGCAAGAAAGTGCGTCCCAGTTGGAGTGCTTCAGTGCTTAGATAAACGTTCCGTCTGGCGGACGACCTTCGCCAGCACGAAGAGAGAAACCAGTCCTCTCGTTGTCGCGTAGTATCGGACTCGTCCGATGCCACGATCGTTCTCGTTCCAGCAGCCTCTCAGATCGGACGATTGAAGAAAACATGCATTCGTTCATTTCACCCATCCCCCCCCTTCCCGCCCCTTTCTCGCCAAGTTTTGTTCCTCAAAGATTTCTTTTTACGCAAAAATGAAATGTTCGTTCAATAAATAATAAAATAAAATAAATAATTAATTATTTGAATAAAATAAATTAAATTAATGAATAAAATAAAATAAATAATTAAATAATTAATAATTCAGTAATAATTAGCTATGATTAATTATTCAACGATTCTTTTATAATAAAAATAAATATTCGAAATTGTAACTCCTGTCAGAACCGAGCCGATTTTTTTCTGTTTCCTTGGGTACGTTAGTTTGTTTTTCTTTTTGTTTGGATTCTTTCGGTTTCCCATTTTTTAGCGGGAGTCGGACTTCCGAATATTTATCATAATTAATTATAATTTATAATTCACAATCAATGATAATTTCAACTCATAATTATTTAATTATAATAATCAATTATGATTGAATACGTTCGAGAAATTTCGTACTGAATATATTTTTGTCCCAGACAAAAACGACCAACAATAACGGATTGAGGGTTAAACTTAAATATTCCCGTTACATCGAAAATCAGAGACCGAGTTAAGTATATCCGAGCGTTCAATTATATCCGCGGAATTCGCGGATCGTTCAACAATCCTCCGAATAATTAATTTTGGCTTTTCTCGTTATCGCTATTTATCGAGAATTTCGAGGGATCGTACATCATACGTCATTTTTCCTATTCGCGATGATAATGCTCCTCCCCCTCCCTCTTTTTTTTTCACCTTCCTCCATGACGCGTAAAGAAAGAGCTCACTTTTCAAGTCGCGTCGCGAAGAAGAAAACGTAATCTTATCACCTACTCGGGCCCTCGGTTTCCCTTCTTCCCCGGCGTTCGAACGGCGTCCATTCAAAAGTGACTTTTATCGGTTGGGTTGGCCGAGCGTGTGAAAATCATGCGTATGCTTGATGGACGAGGGATCGTGAATGAGAAGGATAGAAAATAGGAAATAAGAGGGGGAGGGGCGCGACGGAACACACAGTGTCTGAAAGAATGATTTTTTTTTCTATTTTTTTTTTTTTTTTTCCGATGTTTCGAACACGCTACATTGGCTCGCGTTCTCTTTCTTTACCGGCCATTTGCCTCGATATTCAATGCATATTCACGCGTCATAGTCGAGACGATGAGATGCGCGGCCACACCTTTCGACCCATACACTAATAGTATAGAAATGTGACATGGAAATCGCTCGTGTGCGTACACAAAGGTGTGCCATTTTTTTTTTTTTACGGATCGCCGTGTTGTTGTTGTTTTTTTTTATTATCTCTTTTCACGGAAGAGAAAATATTTTTTAGCTGTTTAGGAGACGCCACGGTCATCACGAAAGTGATGACCTCCGATGGGTTCGTACGAAGATGGAAACTGCTTTGGTTTGTTTGGGTTTGTTTGGCTTGAATCGTCATCGAACTTTTCGATCCCTTAATTCTTTTTGCTTTTGTTTTTTTTTCATCGAACCTGGATAAACCCAAACAAACCCAAACTTTTCGATCGTTCGATTTCTTGTTTTTTTTTTTTTTTGTCGAGTCCAAATAAACACAAACAAACCCAAACTTTTCGATCCTTCGATTATTTTTACTCGAAATTCCGTTTCACCCGATGTTCTTTCCTTTCGTATTTCGGGGCAGTCGAGAAACGTGTTATTAAGTGTAGTAAAAAGAAATCCACGATTTTTCCAATCTTTCCGATCGATCGATACAGTTTGTGATTGGTCGATTCCAGAAAATAATGGATCTCTTTTAACTACACCTAACATCAATCGCTCCTCGATTGCTCGTTAGTCGAATCAAAAAAAATAATCGTATTTTCTTTTCCACCTTAAACTTCGTGTCTCCGCGAACTTTCGAACCTCCTGTTCCGCATACACACGTTTCTCGCTTTCGCGTCGAAGAAATATCATTACTCTCGACGCAAAGTCTACGGAGAGCAAAAAAAAAAAAAAATCCTGGTACTCGATGCCACCCAATAAGTTCCGCGTACTTTTCCCGATTTACGATCTCACTTTTCGCTTCGATAGAGAGGAATCTTTGCGAGCGTGGAGCTCACGCACACTGATATATCTTGAAAATCGCTGAAGATTGGAACTCCCCCCCCCCCCCCCCCCCCACCCCACCTTCTTTTTCTCCTAATTTCTGTGGCTTGTATACCTAAAATGTATGTAAAATAACTGGTAAATCAAAGCAACTCGACGATCCCAAATATTTTGACCTCTGGTTGACCTCTGCAGAGGTTAGCTTGATTCCAATGACCTCTAGGATGACCCCTTTCACGGAATCGGTAAAATTACCGGTCAGCTCGTGTATAACTATATATATATATATATATTATTTTATAATTATTTCCTACATGAACATAACATTTTTTTCTGTAAAGAGCAATCTTTTTTCTATAAGAAACTGCTGTTGAAAAAAAATTCCTGTAAATTTTTCTTACGCTATATTTTTTTGAAAAAAAAAAAAGTTTTTTTTTTTTTTTCAAAAAGAAAATATGAAAAATAAGGAAAATTAAAAAAATATAGATTTCCGGTTGAAAAGTATATTTCAAAGATAAATCATGAATTTTTGCAAATTTTTTCATGAATAATTGTGGGTGTGGTCGCCCGAAGAAAAAAAAAACACGATCCAGGCTGATGTTTAGTTTAGTAATATGCAAGTACGAAACGCGGTGAGCTCAACGACACAACGATCACCGTTCACCCCCTCCTCTCCCTTCTTCCCTCGTTTTTTCTTATCTCTCAACGACGCGTAATCTTGGTTCGACGATATAGATTGAAAAAAAAAATAATAATAATATGAGTTATCCGTTCGTGGGCGCGATTGTGTACTCGTCCGCGAGTGAATATACTTTGGGCCCGTTTACGTATCGATCGATCGGTACACTCATGCTCTCGCGATATCAGAGTATATTCTTATCGACGAATTTGCCCACGTTCGAAAGGAGGATTTTTATATTTGTAAAATACTGAACGTTTTCAGCTTTTTTAAAAATGGTTTTTCATTCTTCGCTCGTTAATTAACAAAGTAGGTATACACTGATAAAATAATTAATACTGCATTTTTAATTAATTAGTCAAAGAAAAATATGAACTAATTGATAAATCTTGAATTAATAGCAAATATATTTGATAAATTTATTAAAATAATTGATAAATTGATTATTTTATACAAATATGAATCAATTGATCGATTATTTATTTTTTAATTGAAAAATAATAAATAAATAATGGTTGAATCGATCGACAAAATTCAAAACAATTGACAAACCTTAAAATAATGTTCAAAATATGAATAAATTTGTCAAATAAAAATCGATTAATCGATTATTTATTTTGTAATTGATCAAACTCGAATCAATCGACAAAATTCAAAATAATTGACATACCTTGAACAAATTTACGAAATATAAATAAATTTGTCAAATAAAAATCATCTGATCCGATTCTTTATCGATTTTTTCGATACCTTATTTTACAACGAACTTTTTTGAAGCAACGCGCTACTTTTGCGCGTTCTTTTTTTTTTTTAAAGTACGTTGATGTTTTTCTTCGATGCGCAGTGGACGTTAAACAATGGAAAATGGAAAATGGTCGGTTTCGGTTCAGCAACGGAAGCGGCTCATTGTTTCTCCCGGTTAGAAACACGGGTCTGGTCGTCCACGTGCGTAATCGAGTGTTGGAAAGGTCGGCTCTTTGAATTTTACGTTATTCTTCAGGTCGGTTAAGTCCTTCGACTGTATCCATGCACCTGAATGATATTACTCGCCCGGAGGTTCGCTTAGCGATTTTTCTCTTTCCTATTCGAGGCTCGTAGCCATTTATTTCGTGAAAAAAGTTTCAACCCTGTATTTACCAAACCAAGAGATCGCAACGGTACGAGAAAAATCCTCAAGTACTACGAGCGAAACGAAGATTCCATACGTGCGCGATCCTCGCTCGAGGAAACTCCGTCAATGCGAGAAAACGCTGCGTCCGCCGAGAACGATCGTCGGTTAAACGAACGGAAAGTAAAAAATCGAGACCCTTCTCTCGCCTCCCTTTACGATGAATGTCAGATAAAAATTGATCAAGCTTGACCTATATATCGTGTGTGTATATATATATAAATGAAGAAAATAAACATCGCGATAAAAGTTTTTCGTCATTGATCGAACTTGAATTTTCCATTTTCCCAATGGAAGCTGTTCCGGGCCAGCTTACGTTCGGACTAAAAAAGACGTCGAGTAAATTTCATCGACGCCCGTCGCTTTTTTCGCCCCTTTTTCGCCGTTTCTGAAATTCCGTCCAGTACTGAAAAAAAGCAAAAAAAAAACACACACACATACACAAGAAACCCAAACGAACCTAAACAAAATTCTCAATTTCCTTCCAGTACTGAAAACAAGCAAAAAAAAAAAATACACACAAGAAATCCAAAGAAACCCAAACGAACCCAAACAAACTTTTCAATTACCGTCCTTAACAGAAAAAAACCAAAAAAGACACAAACATACGGAACCCAAACAACCCTAAACGAACCCAAAGAAACTTTTCAATTTCCGTCCTTAACTGAAAAAAGCAAAATAAAAAACACAAACATACGGAACCCAAACAAACCTAAACGAACCCAAAGAAACTTTTCTATTTCCGTCCGTAACTGAAAAAAGCAAAAAAAAAAAACACACACACACATACAAGAAAC
>JAPYZI010007381.1:0-11789 GCA_030523105.1 Ophioninae sp. A BG-2022a
ATTTCTGCTTATTTTTGGCTTACTTTTAGATGGTCGTAAACTAGACCTGCCTAGTTACTTCTCAGAACCGTTCAAACAACTAGATAGTTACTTTTTAGGGCTGATAGAGATTCTACAGAAAACTCTGGAGTTGCAAGACGTAAAAGAGTGGCGGTTTGTATCTTGGTAGGTAGAGCGAATCAGAAGAGGACTCCTGAGATGGGCAAAGCTCGAAGAAGAACGCTCGGAGATTTGCGTGAGAGAAAGATAGGAGAGCGATGAGCGGGCAGAGAAGGAAGTGTAACCCTGGGAGAAAGGTAGGTTGTTGGTAGCGGTAGAAATAATACGCCGCGATCTCGTCTCCTCTTCGTCTTCCTAGTGTCTTCTTGGTCGACCATTGCTGGGGTGTTGTTGTGTGCGTGTCGCGCGCGGTTATCTGGAACGTAGCCAGAGGTTCTCAATTCCACGTTAACGTGTCACGTGTGTATTTACGTGACTGACAGTCCCTCTCGTGGTTCGACGCTCCTTCAAGATGTATGCAACGGGTGGTCAGAAAATTCGCTTCTGGAATTGATTAAACGTCTAAACGGAAAATCCGGATCACCGAACAGCGGGATCTTATCAAATGGCAGTTTCCAAGAGTGGTATAAAAACAACGATTCTGATCGAAGGTAGCTTTTGATCCTTTTTTCAAGGATGTTTCTCGTTTGGCTAGGGAATCAATATTTTCTTGATATTATTGATGTCAAAATATGTTGGTTTAGTTTTTCGCAGCTGATTGAGTACGTTTTCACCAGATATTCCCTAGCGCAATCGCAACTCCTTCGAAATCGTGATAGTGAAGAGTAACGAACGATACACAGTTGAAAAATGTTGTTCGCCGGTTGGAAAGATGTTCGTAGGCGATTCGTACAGTGTTACGTGACACGAGCAGCTGTACTCATAGCTGTACCTGTGTTCTGAAAGAACGGAAGTTTGAATCACGAGAAGTATTCAACCGATATCCTTTTTTTTCCAATGGGACGAACGTACCGCGAAGTGGTTTATGAGAAAAGCGTAGTTCTCGAAACTACCGAACCACGGTTATTACGAATACGAATGTTCGACGTCTTCGTTACGAGGAAACGTTGCCAGCGTTTGTTTGGTTCGAGCGGTCATTTATCGCGAGGCCTTCCATCGAATTATACTCAAGGAGCATCAGTGTCAACCGTACCAATCTTACGAGCTCGAAATGAAACAGTAGAAGTTTGAACCGGAGGAACACCTAACTTACAGTATACGACGAAACTATTCGTGCCACGATTTCCCGGTAGTACTGAATCATATACGTATTGTCAAGCCTGCTACAAACGATTAAACGTTTCAGTATCAGAGGGTATTGAAAAAATACACTGTCGAAGAATCTCAAACGGCGCAACCGCGCTTACTTGGATTTTCTAATTTTTCAGTTTGTAATGTATTATTGCATTATTATAGTATTATTTTAGCTATATTTATATGTACTATTTATATTGAAAGGAACAGTGCGATGCAACAATCGGTAACGCACCGTCAGCGCTTCCAGAAAGTTCATAAATTCCCTAGTTAATGTTTTTCAATCATCTTTATCGGCCGCTAATCCTATTAGGGATTAGTTGGGGTGGGGTAGAAAAACCGAATTTCTATTGACCGGAAGGCTCAAAATTCCAAATTTTAATATTCCAAAACTACAAAAACTTCGTAAATCTCATGCCAGCAAATGCTTACACGGTGGATTATTAATGATGTGGAATATTTATAGTCGACTGTTGTAAGTTTTTGTTGGCATGAGATTTACGAAATTTGTAGTTTTGGAATATTAAAATTCGGAATTTTGAAGCTGTTGGTCAATAGCAATTCGGAATTCCTATCCCATATCGATTAGTTGTGTTCTACCTATTGTAAAATGTACTATTTGGATTAAAAGGAGCAATGTGATGCAACAATCAGTAACGCACCGTCAGTTGTCCACTATGTTCGAAACGTACTGGGTTTTCTCGATATAAAATCTCAATAGTACGATTGAACAACGTTCTTTTCCATAAATACCAGAAAAGTTTCGATAAATATTCAGAAGTGGCGCTGTTGTTGGAATCTGGCTGATTTATTTTTTCTTGTTTCTTTTACGGTTATAGAAAATTATGCACAGTAATGTTACGCAGGCGAAGGACCTTGTTTGTCATGAACGTTTATTTTAATTCAGCGCAATGTTGAATTTGTTTGAATTTATTAGGGTTGATTGGGGGGTTTTTTTTTTTGGTTTGTTTGGGTTGGTTTGGGAAAACGAATGTTGGTTTCGGAAAACGATTTGTTTGTGTTCGTTTATGTATGTTCGGGTGCATTTTTATTTAGCGAAATGTTGGGTTTGTTTGGGTTCGTTTGGGTCTGTTTGGAATTGTCCGTGTTCATTCAGGTATCGTCGGGTCTATTTTTATTTAGCGCAAAATAAACTTTTTATTTAGCGCAATGTTGAGTTTGTTTGGGTTCGTTTGGTTCTTTTTAGGTATGTTCGGGTCTATTTTTATTTAGCGAAATGTAGGGTTTGTTTGGGTTCGTTTGGGTCTGTTTGGAATTGTCCGTGTTCGTTTAATTATCGTCGGGTCTATTTTTATTTAGCGCAAAACAGACTTTTTATTTAGCGCAATGTTGAGTTTGTTTGGGTTCGTTTGGTTCTGTCTGGAATCGTCAGTGTTCATTTAGGTATTTTCTGGTATATTTTTACTTAGCGCAATGTTGAGTTTGTTTGAGTTTATTCGGATTGGTTGGGGTTTTTGTACGTTCTTTTGGGTCTGTTTGGGTTTGTTTGTGTTCATTTGGATACGTTCGGGTCTGTTTGGGTTTGTATTCGGCTCGCAATTCCCCACCGATCCAAACGGTCACTCGTTCAAATATTGTTGTTCGATTCTAAAATACCCACTTACGAACATTTACCGTTGTTTTCTTTCGGACCTCACTTTTCGGTCCACCCCGTATACAAATATATATAATTCCTCTACAGGAATATAAACCAGAGAATTGCCTGTGTTCCCTGCGGTGTGTACGTATACGCGATAAGTACTGGAAACAACTTGACGAGAAAGTTCGTTGCTCGTTCCCTGTTTCGTTTCTACAAGCTGTAACTTCTTCGTGTACCTGTGGAAACCTCGCGTATGGTTCCGCGTGTCCGTGCGCCTGTTTGCGAACCTATCGATGTATATATCGTTGTGTACACTATTTATAAAGATCGTGGCATACTTTCGTCGAATCAAGCGCGAAATTTGATCGTACGGATCTCTATTTGCCCGGCAATAATTGTGCACGAATTATGTTTGCTCCTAGGGAGTACGAGAATGAGCAGCGTAACGAAAAAAAAAAAATATATATATATATATATCAAAGCAAACGTTTGAAGGCTGCAGAATACGAGCTGGACGACGAGGAACGAGACAAAAATATTAATAAAGTAAAAGTTCGGTAGAGCGAAGTGAAAATTAGTGGAATTTCTCGTGCGGTATCGATATTGAGAAAATAATAAAAAGATTTTATGAGTTACTATCGTGCGTAATGAAATTTCACGACGGCCAAATTCGCCGATAATTCGGATCGTGATTATTCCTAGTCCTAAGTACTTCTCGCGGTGTCTCTGGTGACTTTCTGAGGAAGAAGCTGCCTAGTTACTTCTACAGGGTGGCTAAGCAGCTGACTGTTTTCTCCGGGGAGGAGAGTGGCTGAGGAAGCGATTGTCTGGTTACTTCTGGTACTGAGAACTCACTTCTGCGCTTCTATCCTAGAGAATCTCTAGTTACTTTTGTAAGATGAAAAATGTAGCTTAATATAACGTGCTAGTTGCTTCGTTGAAGTAGGGGAAAAAACGGTCTAGTTAGTTTTAAGCCGGTCCCAGGGGATCCCTAGTTACTTTTAGAAGACCGAGAAAATGTAGCTGAAGATTACATGCAAGCTGCTTTCTTGGAGCACGGGTTGGTCTAGTTACTTTTTTTTATCAGTAAGAAACAAACTGTCTAGTTACTTTTTACAACTGATTGAAGTAGTTCTCTCTAGTCAATTTTTAGTCGGGAAGTGTATCTACAGTTATATCTCGAGGACCGGAGAAAAGTTACTGGAGAAGACAGCCGAGTGTTTTCTTTGCACCAGGGAAGCAACTGCCTAGTTACTTTTTACGACTGGGTCAAGTAACTGTCTAGTGACTTTATTGCTTATAATCAGAAAATGTCTCTGTCCGTTTCCAAGATTGAAGAAGTCAATCTACTTGTTTTTTGCAAACCGTGGGATAAATGATTCCCTAGTTACTTTTTAATCGGGGCGGCGGTGTTCTATTCCACCCTAGCTCCGTTTCCAAGTTTGGGGGAAAACGAGTTTTTGATTTATTCTATGTAATTTGGTCGAATGTGCATTCAAAAAAGTTAACTAATTTCCTAGTTACTGTTTGGTAATCACCTTTATCGACCACTAATCCTATTAGGGATTAGTTGTGTTCTGGGATCGGCAAGATTAGGACTCGCGCCAATATTAAGTTTGATTTTAATAAAGAAAGATGTACATTCAACGTAAGTAAACAAACCGACGATCCGCGCGTCAACTGAGCGATCGCAAAATTTGAATCGTTGAAACGCAAAGAAAATTAATTTATTTTTCGTCATTTTTTTAATCCCAGATAACATTCGTAAATTTCTATACATTTCTAGGAAATCTTGAATCCAACGTTTTTAGTGACGTTCCTGAAAAACGTTAAAGATGTCACATATTCATAATAATTAATAAAAAAAAAGTCAAAGGAATTTTAAAAAATGATATCGTAACAATGATGCAAATGTCAAGGTCATTTAAAATTCATGGAGTTTTGGCATCGCGGATTGACCCATGATCAAATAAACAACGACATATCTATAAAAATATTATTCAATCCGCAACTAATCAAAAAGGCAGCCAAACGTTAATTTCATAAATTAATATTTATCGATCTGAATCCATAATTTTCGAAACATTGAAAAACGAAGAAAACAAAACGGGGATAAACTCTTCTACGCTAGAACGCAACGAAACGTGTTTTTCTCAACTTTTTATTTCAACTATTATTCAAAATAAAACATTGCAGATTTATCGTAGATCGATCATTGAGAACCCTAAAAAATGTTTGCGTTTTTTCCGTATTCCAAATCTTCCATAGAAAATTCGAAAAATGAAACAACATTTTCGTTGGACCCCAGTCATGCAATCTTCAACGTCACGTAAATTCGTTCACCAACTCTCACACAAAACTGTATTTACCCGTCACTGTAAAAGACAAAAAATCATCGATCGCGAAATATTTGCCGAGATCGATCGACAGTTCCATCTATCGTCAAATCTTTATCTTCGACGAGTTTCCGCATCACCCAAGTGGACACGAAAGAACAACAAAAATAAAACAAGCCCAAACAAAAGAGTAGTTCAAAAAACGCCATCCTTGTGTATCTTACACCGATCGATAAGCCCTAACGATTCCAAACGAAAGTCCAGCAACACGCGCAAGAAAGCACGTAAACACGAGGCTAACCGAAAATGCTCAAGATTCCTACACCAGGCCCAACCGTCATTCGAGTCGGATCGTCACGAAAGATCGATATTCCGTGTAATCGAATTAACAATCGATTACCGGAATGGTCGATTTTACGTTTCATTCGAAAACTTCGAATTCTTCTCGGATCGGAAGGGCGAAGGGGGGGGGGGGGGGGGGGGGGGAAAAAAAAAAAAAAAACGAGGGTACCGCCGACGTTTTTCCCTTTGCGTACATAGCCGTGTCGTTTACTAAGCGTACGACAAGAGGGAGAGAGAACGAGAGAGAGGGACGAGCGCGACTCGACCACTAAAAGTTTCTCAATCCCGAGCGTTGAACCGTCGCGCTTTATCACTGTCGCGGTTTAACGTTTAAAACGCATATACACGTATATGTCCACATAGATACAAGCAAAAGCATATATCTATATATCAATTTATTTTTCCCTTCGATCCTTCGATGATAGCTCGTGTTGTATGTGGCCGGTGATTGCCAGTGTAAAACGTCGCCGCTTCGCCGAGTCTCGAAGCTAGAGCGCGTCGAGAAGACGCGAGGGATGTAAGGGGCTGAGGAGAAGACGGGGAGGGGTTGGGGGGTGGCGGCAGGCGCAGGAGGGCGGTAGGTGTAAGAACGCTCCTAGCGCGAGTTAGCCGATGGTGCGTGGACGATACACACGGCAGACGAGATAGAAGAGAGAAAAGAGGCTCGTGGAATAAGTTCGCTTCGAACGTGCAAAAATCGCGAATTCGCGAGATCCGGATGGGGCGGGAGGGGGAAACGTCGAAAGGATGCGAGAACGAGGAACGAGGAGGGGAGGGGAGGGGAAAAAAGGCGGATAGTGATGAAACCGGCGCGTTCGGGCGAAAAACGAGCACAGGTATACACTCGTTGTATTGTCTTGTCGTATTAAACGCGAGTTCGATGAATATTATTTTTGTGTATTTTTATTGCACGGTTCTACAGTGTCGTGACAAGCCCGCGTGGCTTCGTTCGCGGGCACGAGACCGCACGACAGGCGACGAGCGTCGTCATCGCACGACGACGTCGACGACGTTTTCTCGACGTTGAAACGTTTTATGAACCCGTCTCACTCGCGCGCGAGGCGAGTGCGCCTTCTCCCCTCCCTCTCTCTCTCTCGCTCGCTCGCGTTCTTTATTTTGGGCGCACGCGCAACGCTCCCTTGCGGCTCTTACCGGCGACGCGATTTCTCGCTGCAGTCAACAGGACACGACGAGTCGCTTGCGCGTTAATTTCTGTACGAGTTTTTATTTTTCTTTTTCTTTCGATCGCGAGATTTTCGCGGGTTTTGGAGAAACACTCGCGCGAGAATTATTCGATCGCGGTCCTTCGCGTGTATACGCTGCGTGTGTCTTTTACGATTATTATTTAGAGTTTAGCCAGACGCGAATGGGTTCGCGATGTAACGAGTCGGAATTCTCTCGCGAACGTATTCGGTATTCGTGGTTACTCTCTTTTCTTCTTCTTCGTTTCGACAAGTTACAAACACACAAAACTCTCGTCGTTCACTTCGTCGCACCTTCACCGAGACTCGCTTTGCCTCTCTCCGTCTCTACCCTTCTCGCTCCCCCCTTCCCGCCAGCTCCACTTCACTGCTCAATTTCCATCCGTCCCTCTCTCTCTCTCTCTCTTGGTTTTTAATTCGCTGCTCGGCCGCTTGGTACGCCACTGAACGCAGCCGAGAGTCGTCCTCGATATACGCCGCGGCGTCCCCTCGTCTATATCGCGATAAACCTTCTGGCTCTTTCTCCGCGCTGCGTCCCCCCAACCCCCGCTCCCCTACCACGCGCTCTCTCGCACACTCATTGGTCGCGCGAGGTTCCCGCGAGCTACAGGGTCACTTGCCCTGTGCGCGTACACACGCGTATTCCAATCCTCCACTACATCGATGTGACACCGACACTGTGCAAAACGGCGGACACTCGTGTATGTTCTGTTTTCGTTCTCTCTCTATTTACGAGCGACGAACGCGCGTGCGCGCTGGTCCCGTGGAAACGCGCACGTACGCGACGCGCTCGCTCGCGTGCGCGCGCAGCCGACCAGCTCTCGTCAGTCAGGAAAGTAGTGGGAAGAGGCGAAAGTGCCCCGAGATTTTTTTTTCAGAGCTACGAAAATCGCTCGCAAGACTCAGAATCGTTTTTTCCTCTTTCAGGTTTTTGATGTTATTTTGGCTGTGTATCCCCAATGAGCATTATAAAACTGCAATGTACAAGTTCGCTTATTCGAATAGGTCGAATAGGTCGAATTATTTACTGCGTTGTTTTTCGTATGGAAGGTTATAACGATTACGAAGTTCCGCGAATATTTATCATTGTCTACGAAGACAAATTATAAATGCAAGTTTCTTCCATGCAGAATCGGATAGTAAATATTCCCATTTTAGGTTGCTACAATTCCTTCCATGAAACGCCGCATTACTATACTATAGAATTTCAATTCCCACATATTACATTGACGACGTTCCTACTTGTAACGAAATCCCACAAAAGTCCAACGATAAATAACTCCAAAAGAAGAAAGTATTTTCGATTTTAAACGAATTACGCGAAGCGCCCCTGTTGACGACGTTACTGCGATGCAACCTGCGCCACGATTGGCTGGAAAAAGTAAACGCACGAACACACGTATCGATGACCCACGCGACTGCACCGACACGTTGCGGCGTTCGCATACACCCGCGTGCGCACCGAGCACCGGCGTGGACTCGGAGTGGGGGAAGCCGCGGCGTCCGGGGAGTGGGGGGACGACCGAGGCCTGTCGAACGTGGCCGAGCCGCGGTGGGGCGAAATAACCGACAATTGACGAGTACGACGAGGGGGCCGGATAGGGAGACGTTCTGGCTGTTCTGCCAGGTGAACAGCTTCCCCTTTTTCATTTTTATCACGAGTTCGACCTATCTGTCTACCCCCCATCTATACCTGTATATACCTTCGATATTAAGAAACAATAAAGTAACGCGAATGCGAGTCATCCCTTCGTACAGATAATATCGAAAGAACGACAGATTCGAAACACAATCTTGCAGCCACTTTCCGGAAACGCGTTTTTTTTCAAGCATCATCGCGTTGACGGCAGTCGGGAATTATTTTTTTTCAAATAGCACTTAGAAAACAATTGCCGAACGATGGAAGGCCCGGGTACGATGAGTTGGGACGAGTTTCTAGAAAACGCCGCTAGTCTCGCTCGGGTTTCGGACGAGATATCGGACGGATGGGAGCTGAGAGGCGAAAAGGTACAAGCCCCGCGATCAATATAGCACACCCACACATACACAATGTACGAAACAAAAAAAAACGTCCAACCGAGCTAACAGCCGTACGAGGGATGAATCGAAGAATATTGATTGGCTTTGTAAAAATGCGTTCACCAGTCGATACCAGGACAAGCCTATCTGTATCGTCGAGTCAAATCCTTCGTACCGGCCAATTACTTGGCCGATGATGCGTCATCGAGAAACGACCAAACCGCCGAGGATGAAGAAGCTGAAAGTCCGAATATTGAGAGTCTCGCCATCAACGATCCTTACGAAGCGATGTCCGAAACCGAACAACCTTTCGTCACTGAACATCACATTTTATGGCACATGAGCTACGGAGTTCCGGTCATCTTCTTCAACGCCTGGTTTTCCGGTAAGTCGCGCGACCTCATTTTTTTTTCCTGCACGCCTACGTTCGCGAGAATTTATCGATAATGTAGAGCGTGACGAAGACACGTTCGGTCGATTCTTTGTGACCTCTGGCTATCAAAACCTAAGAGTGAAAATATATCGACGGCTAGGATAGAGCAGGCCTGGAAAGTCGGGTCTTCCGTATCGAATGTGAAGTTAGTCGACTTCCTCGGTAAAATATGGCCAATTAATATAGCGGAAATATGTACGAACTGTGCGCGTACACGATGTGACGTAATCGCGAGACTCCAGTCAGTATGTAAAATTATCTGCAGAAAACAATAAAAATCGGCCAATACAATAAAACTTTAATAACCTGTAGAAACATCGATGTATTATAGATTTTAAATGTAATTATTATATTTTAGAAATTGATCTATCGAAAAGAACGAAATTTGACATACGATTTCGGTTCAGTTTTATTGCTTTCGAATGATTAAAAAAATCGGTATATAAATCAGATGTCAGAATGTTTTTTTTAATAGTGAACATTAGTAATTACGTCGATCAATAAGGGTTTTCCATTGTGTAGCTAAGAAGTCGGTATGGTCCCTAGAATTTACTAAAGAAGCAAAACAACCAAGAGCGTTTCAATTTTCTTTAGTATTCGTGTATCACGTGGTGTAGCTTCGACTTCGTCCCAAGGTGGAAACTTGAAGGGCTGAAAGATTCATGTTTTTCATTACTTTTGTCGTACCAAACACTCGGAAGATTCTAAATACTCGACGTAATTCGTACAATAGATTTTCTGCACAATCGACAGGTTTTTTTTTAGATCGATAAGTACTGTCAAGGAGACTCATTGTAATTGCTCTCAGGAGCGGTGCGCCTCTGGTGGTCGATACCAGAATCTAGACTAGTCGAGCGCGAGGCAGCCGGAGATTCGAGAGCATTGATTAAATATCGCTTTTTTAACTCAGCGATACAACTTCAACCGTTAACATTTTTTATGGGTTTATCGTTTCTGAATCTATTCACGATTAATTGTAATATCCAATTACACGTTTTCGAAATCACTCTCAGACAAAAATGAGAGTTGTAGGTAAGTTACCGACTGGGCTGGAGGCAAGTAATTCGTAATGTTTAAAATGTTTTTTTTTTTTCGAGTGCTTTGTACGAGTTGTATGGTTCGTAGACAGTTCATTTTAGCGAGATACGAAAAAAGCATTTTTGTCAAGCTAACATTGAAATGAAGAACAATTTTTATTTATCCGTACAAACGAGTTTGCGAACAGCTGATAAGTGTTTTGCCTTACCGGTTGTCGATTCGATAAGCTGCACATAATTTTCAAGTCTCGTTGTATCCCCTGGGACTCATGTGTCAAACATTTTTATTGACATCAGAATCGACCACAATCCTTACCAAAAATATAGAAAACTAAAAATCCACTCGATAGGTTACCGATAATTCTCAACTATCATTTTTCTAACATGATCTCCCATCCTAGTTGCTTTTACCATCCACTAAACATTACCTGCAAACTCTTAACTCAAAAAGAGATTTTTAATAGAAAAAGTTGCATCACCAAGGTCGCACAACTGGTAGCAACAATCCTGAACTCCGTCGGGCCGGAAAGCATTCGTTACCGACCAATGGTAACTTACCGATCAAGGCGTCCTATACAAATTCTCTCCTATACAAATTCAGATTCTCTACCAAACTCCACAGCCTTCACGCGAAACCTTATTTTCATCGGACTACAAAGCTCGACTTCTGAGGGACAACCTGATTTCTCCCAGATTCGATAAAAACTGCCATCACGGAGATTCACTCGTGGTTTGGAATGGAAAGGTGGTAAACATGCCACTCAGTCAAATGCGTTATTCAAACCGAGCGGTCACCCATGCGAGTACTGTCAACGAAGTCAGATTTGCATAAAAGGACAGTTCTTAAGGATTATATGTGCCGATTCTGCTGGGGACTGCCCCCATTGGTAGTTCTCAAGTAGCGGCGCTGACGGCCGTTTTCATTCTCGTTCTCGCTTTTTCTCGTTGGGAGAATGATGGCGTCCTGCTTACTCCCATAGATGTTATGCTTCGGGGCATAGTCGTGCCCTGCTTCCTCTTATAGGTATTGAAATATACAGGGTGTCCCACGACGGAATGTCACGTATGAAATGGGGATTTGGGGGTAAAATTCTGAGTCGATTGATACAAGCATGTGTAGTTCCCCGATCAAACCCTGAATTATTATTAATATTTCAACGAATCCACCATTTCAGTCGCCTTGAACTCTCCAATTCTAAGGAAAAATGTCAACAAAATATTCTAGAAACGTTTTTTGCATTTTCCCATTCTAATATTGTACTTTCGGCAAAAACTCGGGTATAATCGTAATCAGCGGACAATTTCCGATCAAATATATCCTTTTAATCCTTAAAAAACGGAAAAAAAATTTTTTCGACCTCTCAGGTCGCTTTTCCGGAATCTCAAAAATCACGATATTTCAAAAGGTCGTAGGATGAGCTTCTTATGTGCTATGGACTTTCATCGGGTGAGTTTGAAAAAGGTTTTTGCCTAACTTAAACAATGGCGTTGGATTCGTATCGATATCTCTTATAGTTTCCCCGGAAA